>JAJHUR010115181.1:31345-69555 GCA_027495735.1 Lutjanus campechanus | reverse complement strand
AAAGGGTCTGAACTCTACCCTTGCAGTGCCTCTTCCTCTTGACATTTAAAAGTGAGCCCGAGCCTTGGTGATTCATACTCTTCTAAGCTCGTCTATTACTAATATTGGATCCAACATAGCAGATGTGTCCACCCTCCTCTCGCCACGTATCAAGGTCAGAAGCTTCTTTCAATTGGAACTCATCAGGTCGTATTTTTGGCACAGGAAGTCGAGTACACAGTGCGTGTGGCGTTCAAGCAGTTTAAGTAATGAGAACACTGTTGCTAGGCGACTGACAACAAAAAAAAAGGGGGGGGGATGCTGGTTCATTCACTTTTCAGAAATGGTGAATAATTTTTTTTGTATTTTAGCATCATATTTAGAGTACATAGGGCAGAAAGGATCAAAAGCGTCGATCACAAAACAAAAAAATTAAAGGAACTTCAGTGAGTGCCAGCATCATGACCTTGGCAGACATCACAAATCATAAACTGGAATCAAGATGCTTTCCACTTACAAAGTCATGAGGACCATGTCAACTTGACTCTACTCCCCCCACAGACCCCCCGACAGAGGGAGGTTGTCTGGGCAGCATCTTTACCAAACGCTTGAACCACCTAAGTCGACTTCTCTTAATCTCAGGGAGCAGCGGCTGTATATAGAAGCACTCTGAAATTGCTGAACTCTTCGCCCAATCATGCAGCGAGAGGCCAGCCACCCTGCACAGGAATCTGTGATCTTGTTTCTAACGGATGGAACCTAAAGCCTGTGATCATAGGTGAGGGTCTGAACGAAGATGAACAGTAAAGTGAGAGCTCTCTTACAGTCTCACAGTCCTGTTTACCCTCAGAAAGATGACCTTCACACTCTCCCCTGGTGCCATCATAGATCTTTCCCAGTGCACATTCTTTATATAGATATGTATTCATGACATAGAGCAGATTGAACAGACAGGGAAGACTCCTGTTTTACTTCTGGCTTTGGCTGAAAAATGTTATAGTTATCAGTAACAGAAATACTGTATTTTATGTTATACCTGTGCTGGAACTCCAGAACAAGCTAGATTTTTTAAAGGCATGTTTTTCATGCAGTGAAAGAACTCTTCTGTTATTTCTGAGGTGGGGTGACTGTGGTTGCCAGCAGCATAGACGAGGCTTATGCAAGCAATGTTGTAAGACTATACATTATCCAAGGATAGTGTCACTATTAAGGGACACACCAGGTCTGCAACAGTATTCAGTTCTGATAAAGCTCTATTGATAAGTTTATGCAGGCTAAAATTTCCACCGTCACAAACACCCCTCCGCCACCAGACAGTCCCAATTATTGATGGATGGTTCAATGCATTCATGCTGCTCATATTAAATTTTCCCTTTCTGTTAGTATGAAGGTGACCGTGCATCATTTTCCCACTCGCCAGTCTGAATCGTGTCGCTTACTGGAGACTCGTCATCCTGTTCTTAGTCATGAAACCCACAGCTGTCAGTGATCTATTCTTGCTCTTCTCCTCTCTTACCACATGTGATTCAAGGCCTAACAAATAGTTTGTCATGAAATGCTCAAACGGACACCACTACCAGCATGAGGTGTTATTTTCGTACCTGTGGTCTCTTTGTTAGCCGGAACAAGTCCCTTCCTGGAACTCTGATCTCATCTGTCGGGGCCACTGTTGATTCGTTGATGTGTGTGGTGACTAACAATGTACGCCTAGATAAAAACATGTATTTTGGAATGTTTTTCTTAATGATTAGGTTATATAATGATGGCAGAGCATTTACATGAAATGAGGGGTGAGAAATGGGCATAACCGAAGTTGGCATTATTCAAGCATGCATAATTGTAACTGAACCTCTTGACCTGTTCTGCCTGTACAATGACCCGTCAGTGTTTACTTGTAATTTCAACGATGTCATCTTGTTTTCTACCTTTTAGTGTTAGGTTTTAGTCCTCCTCCCACACTCCCATTCAGACAAATGTGGTATAATACAACGCTGAATTCGATTCTTGAAGAAATGACCCTGAATCTGAGAAATTTATGAAGATGAACGTAGTGTTGCACTGAAGCTCCTGTGATATTTATCCAAATTGGCAGAGTTATCATAGTGAAAGGATAACAAATTCATGACTCTTACGGCATAAACGCACAGAAAGCGATAACTGACGTGCTCTTTTGACACCTGTCAGTTAATGCTCCAATAGTGCACTGCAGGCATCAGATTTGACACCACAGAAACGGCTGTATTTTGGGAAAAGAATACCATTCATATATGTTTATTTGTTTGGTGTGATCGTTGTTTTTGTATAAATATGACTCGCTGTCAAACAATTGGAGAAGGCTACACTACGGCAGACAGTAAACTTGAACACCAACATACACCAAGGAGATGAAAAGGGAAAGACTGTGGACAGTACATCATACTTTATAATGATGCAGCAGTGACAGATGTTTCATACAGGAGATGAGCGTATATCACATAGATCTGTCTGTTAACATTAGGATTCATGATCAAGAAAAATTTTTATATCACGTCGACACTTCTGTCAGTGTTCACTCTCTCTCTCTCTCTCTCTCTCTCTCTCTCTCTCTCTCTGCTGTGAGTATGCATCACACGTTTTCATCCCTTTCAGCTCTCTCCAGTCAGGTTCTGTGGCTGCAGAAAAAAGCTTTGGCTATCATTCGCTGCTCAAAAATCAAAACAAGGTCGGAGAAGGGACTCATAACGCTTTTGGTGCACGTTTGGACGATTAAACAATAGGTCTACGTCAAAATCCACATGTCAGGTGCTTTCAGTGTGTTTGGGTCTTTAGTTGAACAAAACTGACTGATCTCCTGTACACACTCTTGAGGAAAGCTGGCACACGTCTGTGCCGGGCGTGGCATCCAAACAGGGTACAACACACCAACAACTTCAAAGTCGGATTGTTTTAATGACTTAAAAGTTGAAGCCAAGTGTTCATCTTGTTGTTTTTCCAGGGAGCCATGGCTGCCACCTATTCAGCACTGAGCCAGAAGACAAGTCAGCCGGTGTTGGAGCCCGTGGCGGCGTCCAGTCTAGCCCAGAGACGCAGCATGAAGAAACTCACCTCAACAGACATGTAGACTCACACACACACACCGCTCGCCCTCCAGTTTTGACCTCACTCTCAGTCGGACTCTCATGCGCAAAAAAGATGCACGCACGCACACAGACCGAAGTCCTGGCCAGTCAGACCCACTGTCTCCCTTTTTTTTTTTTTTTTAAATCTATTTATTTGACACACCCGACATGTGCACGCATATACACACACACACACACACACACATTGGCACACTCACACTGGACTGGAGGTTACATTGTGAAGAAGTCAGCTGAAGAGGAAGAGGGGAAAACTCACATATCTGTTACTGCTGGGGAGACAGACTTGTATTTATTTCCACAGCTTTCATATGCACTCGCCCTCCTCGCCTTTCATTCTTTCTTCCTCGTGTGGGGAAGAAACGCACCAGCTGATGTTCTCCTTCACTGTGATTGGCTGATTCAAAGCTGCTTCGGTAAACTGTGCCCCCACCCCCCCACCCCCTCCACACTGCTCTTCATCTGCGCTCTGCCATCCTCCTCCTCCTCCTCAGTTCTCTCTCCCTTCCTTGTTTGCTTTTGCTCTCTTAACTTTCTTTCTTTTCTACTGGTTTATGTGTGAGAGTGTTGGCAGGATGATTTTGTCTGAGGGACGCTGTAAGACTGTTTCCTCTCTTGAACATAAAAAGATAAGATTCTGCTTGTGGCAGATTTAAAAAAGTCCCTCAGGATCAAAATCATCTGCCAGCACTTTTGGTAACATAAAAGCATGTGTGGACAGAACCTGTATTTCTTTTCCCTTAAAATTCACAGTCTGACTCCTGTTACTTTATGATGCTAACAATGTATCAAAAGAGGTAAAATAAGCTGCAGATGGACAGAAGAAAATGTCTAGCGTTCGAAGGTGAAAAAATGTGGTAACGATAACAGAAATTCTAGTTTGCAAAAAATATATAAATATATATATATAAATATAATGAAGATGATGAAGATGAAGAGCATGTGGGGGAGCTGTAGGGATTTCTCTGGGGGGGACGGGACGCACCCCGTCGAACCAGAGAGGCTGAATTTAAAAAAAAAAATTTCCATGGATATCTCTTCAAAAAAGACATTGTGGAAATTGTATGATATTGTATTTATTTCATTTGATTTTTAAGATTCTATTTTTCTTTCAAGTTCTGTATATATTGACATTAAAGATCATTATTGACATGCACCCTGCGTGGTCGCAGCTGCTCTGTTCTGACACAAAACACACCAAACATCTGTCCATCGTTCGTGAGAGATTCGGAGTAGTACGGGAAAACATGGGAGAACATAATGCCTTTAGCCATAAAAACAGAAAGGCATGAAAGTAATTAAAAAATCTTTTTCAAGGTTTTTCAAGAATTCTAAATCACAGAGCTCGACGGTCCAGTAGTATTTGAGATCAGCTGTGGACAAGCTCCCCTCCTGGCTTAAGCCTGGCGGTGACAGAAAAGGGTTTGTTCACCTAAATAATAACAAACGAAATTTCTCACCTCTGGCCATGCTTTAATGTTGGTTTTAAGATTTCTGTCACCAACTCACTATAATGCAGTGAATGTATTTTTGTGGCATTATTTTCTTTTCCACATTCCTGTTGCCCTGAATAATCTGCAGACTTCACTATGAATACTTTTCATTTTACTTTTTAACAGGCAGATTTGTCCCTAGAAGTGTAAGTGTGTAATGCTTACAACGTTGGAAAAAAGCTCACATGGTGAACATCTTTGCAAAAAACATTGCCTATTTACACATCCAGATGAAACGGAGCAACATTGGCATGCCGTCATAGTCTAGATTCTGGACCCATGCAAAATCCAAGTCCAAAACTCTCCTTTTAGCTGTTTTGGTCTCCATAAGCTCTGAAATATCGAGCTCTTTAGCTGCTCTATGTTTGCTAGCTAGTGGCTACTGGCTATCTGTCATTTGGTTCTGATACAATCACTCACCTGTTAAAAATGTAGTCAGCGTCATAATCACCACAATATTAGTGTGGAAACGTGACTACTTTCTGCTACTTTTGGGTCACCTCAATACCAAATATGGCAAAATCCCAAAATAACATTTGTTTGTTGTCAAGTTTAATGTTTAAAGCAACAATATATGTGTGCTCTGAGTTTGTCACACCACAGAGACATGTTATTAGCCACCCAGCCAAATTTGAATGACTAAAAAAAATTGCTAACTATATAAAATTAGGTCTCAAAATCGTGAAAAAATTAGCAGTTTTCTCAGAGTGTGTCCACTCTGCTGTGTGACAAACACCACTACGACCTGAGAAACACGGACGCTTCTAGCAGCTTTATTAAACTTGTCCAGACATGTTTGAGCCACCAGAGCCAGAGGACGCTGACAGGATGATGTCTTTTTCTCTTCTGTGTCGGGTTGTTGGAACTGAAGTGAACTGCTGGGCTGATTTGGACCAAGAGAGTTGCTGAAGGTACGTTCATAACTGTTAGGGAGGGGGAGGCAGTGTCATGTTGATTTGTGGGGCTTATATAATGTTGGGGGAACGTTGGCTCCGACACGTCACCGAGCCATGTTTCAGGTCTGCCCAAAAAAAATCCTAAACACAAAAATCGTGACCAACAGTCTACGGGCCTAACTCCACAGTTCAGAACTTGTAGTTCTGTCTTTTCACATGTTTTCAGCAACTGTGTTCTTATGTATAATGCTTTGAAAAGGGTCTATTTACGTGAACAGACCCTTTAAAACGATGACCACATAACTGCTTCATCTCCCTTTTTGGCCTCCCCAAGTGAACATACATGAGATGCAGAACATGTTACCCACCACTAGGTGGAAACACCGTCCAGTTCATGAGAAGTTGTGTGGCTGTTGAACGCACAGCGTCCCCTCAGTGGGTCTGTGTCCTACCCTTATGTAAATGATCAGTCTCGCCTGCTTCCATTTTGTCTGTCCAACCCCCCGCTCCCCTGAGAGTATGAGCTCCTCTAACCAGTGGTGTGTAAAGAAAAGTGTGTGTGTGTGTCAGAGCTGTCATGACCAGACAGCAGAGGATGGAGATCTAGGCAGAGAAGCAGATGGATTGAGGCACGAGGACTGCTCCCATCAATGCACACACAGAAACACACACACACATGCACACATTGGCCTATGGACCAGCTGTTGTCCTTTTTTGTGACTATCTGGGCTGCCTCCATGTCCTCTCTCTGTCTCTCTCTCTCTCTCTCTCTGCAGGATTAGATGCATTTCAGTGCAGTGAGCCTGGGAGCTGAGAGGTAAACAGTGGGGCTAATTGTTTTGACATACTGCTCTTTGTTTTGGCCTCCTGGTGCTAATCAACCACTTGGCTAATAAGTCTGCCTGGCGAGGAAAACACAACTGTGTTTATGCTGGGAGGAAGTTTTTTTTTTTTTTTAAAAAGGGACAGGTGTTGCAGTCATAGTTGCAGTCTGAATTCGCTCGTCATCCAGAGTTCCCACAGTGCTGCTGTGGCTGGGTAGCGCCCCGCTCAGGTGTGAATCTATTTATCCTCATTAACGAGCGTCTCCCCAAAGTCAGCCAATTAACACGCTGCTCCTAATGAAGCCATTAGCTGTCAGATGAGGTAGAGGCAGTGCTTGTCATCGGTCCACTGTGTGTATATATATATGTGTGTGTGTGTGTGTGTGTGTGTGTGCGCGTATCCACTCTTGCTGCTAATAAAAGCAAGAGAATTAATGGAGTGAGCGTGTGTGATAATGAGTTAATGTGGAACAAGCAGGACGAGCAGTGATCAGCCCTCTGTCTCAAATGAAGATATCAGACACAGTGATTTACTCTCTCAGAGTCATAAACAGGCCTTTCTCCTCTCACATATACCACTCCATCCTCTGTGAGTGTGTGTGTGTGTTTAATAGACACGCCGACAGAGAAAAGCTCCTTTCGAAACACAGAGCGTGCTGCTCGGCTCTGTAGTTTTTGAAATAAGACCTCTTGACTGCAGGTGTGCAGCCACGTGCGACCGCATCACATCACATCAAAGTCTGCAGCCTCAAAATAACAAAGTGTGGGTGTCACTCAGAGATCCTGATGCGCTCCTTAATGGAGCCATCATACGGCACAACCTTAATACGCTTTTAATTGTCAGAGTAATTGCAAAGACATGACTGCCACAGCCTGAACAGAGAGGGACAATAAGATCACAGGGGCAGCTGTTCTGCTGACACCATTTTTAGTTGTAATTGTGCGTCAGTGACTGAACATAAAAGTTGGAGGTTTCTGAGAGTCTGCATTCATCTTACAAGGTGAGGAAGATCACATTTTAAAAAACTGGTTGCATAAAACTACTCCAGTGGTAAGGTTTCCCTTGAATTTTGATCTAATGATGCCTTAGGAAAAAATGCGGTGCATAAAATGAGCATAAGGATTTCCTTGGGATGTTGTAAGGCAGGAGTCTTCAACAGTTTTCAGGCCATGGACCCTTGATAGAGAGATGGAGAAGGGACCACCATGTTCATTGTTTTTTAAATGAGTAGTCTGAGTCATCTTTGCTAACAATATGTTGGATTCATTTTGTTGTGTATTTTCAGACATTAAAATTTTTTGTAAAAGTAAAAGTAACTCTGCTGACCCCCTAGGCGTCGGGACCCCATGTTGAAGACCCATGTTTTAAGGGACATCCCTAAAGGCTCATTTAGGCCCCCTTAATCTATGATGTAGAGCTAGATGTTAAGCAATACATCCACTAGAGGGCGCCACTTGAAGTCAAAAGTTACCCCAAAGAAGAAGAAGAAGAAGAGTCAAAAACAACAAACATGCCCTGCATTCTAAATCACACACTTTTTCTTTTTTTTTTCTTTTAGTACGTACTGCAGCTGCCCTTACAAAGCATGTGCTGTTTCATGCAGGACACATGCAAATGGAACATTCTGCCTTCTCATAACAAGACACCTTGACCTTTGACCCTCTTGCTCAAACACCCATCACAAAGGATTGTGGGTCAGAAGAGCTACAATAGTTTGCTGGCTTGCATACCACAAAATGCATCCGGTTGCAGAAGGACATCCTGGTATCGTTGGCATACTGTATTTGACATATTATGTATTGGGACATAATAAATCTTTTTCTGGCACACTACCACACAGTAGTATGGTAGTATGGGTATTGGAACACAGGCAGTGTCCTAGAGGGTGGTGGTCTGTGCGGCCATCATGACGTGGATGGAGAATTATTTTCTCTAACTGATGCAGAATGTCATTTCCAATACAATTGGATTTTTAAAACATCTCAGTCGTGTCCTGTGGTCGGGTCTTGCTTGAACTATTGACTACACTGCCCCCCTCGACTACCGGAGGCACTACTCCTTTTTGTGCTGATCTGCAAGCTTTCAGAAAACCCATAACGGTCCCTTAGAAGTGAAATAATTTGTGGAACATAAGACGATGGCTGAATTTATGGTGATTGAAGAGGAGGGGGAGATACCAAGATACATTTCTCAGAACAGGAAAACCCCATTATAGACATTGTGAGTGATGTGCAGCTTGTTAGAGAGTAGATTTGACGTCAGCACCAGCAACTTTGTAGCTAGCTAGCCGAACGTTAACACAACTCTGCCTCTTGTATTAGTATTAGCTCTATTGTTTGATTGAAACTCACCTGTTTTTGTTGATGTTTGTCTCCTTTCTTGCTGTCAAAGTCATATTTCTACATTTCTTCTTGATTTCATTTACAATTCATTTCACAGCAGATTTCTCACATTGATTTAAGTCAAGTCAATTCAATTTTATTTATATAGCGCCAATTCACAAGTTGTCTCAAGACACTTTTACAAATTGAGTAGGTCTAGGCCACACTATAATTAATTTATTTGCATCCAACAATTAAAACAATTCAATTTAGTCAGTTAGCTTACATCTTGCCACATGTTCTGCTTGTATATATTTGTTATGACTGCTTGGTTAAATTTGCTTTGGATTACATGCTTGAATTTTCCATATTCTCATCTTGTTCTTCTTTTATTCAATTTGTTGGCCTTTTTTGAGAAGCTAGCTAACACTGGCTAACTACGTGTGTTAGCTAAGCTAGCTAACAACTGACAATAAAACTGCCTGGAAACATTAAAGAATGAAGTGAGCGAAGCGTAACCGTGGTAACTGTAGCTCACAACTGCTGTCCAAGGAAACTAAGAGGAGAGGAAGGCTCATTACATCATTAATAAACATTGTATCCTCTGATTGGAACCGTTTTATGACCTTTGATGAAGAAACGCCTCTAAAAATGAAAGAACACACTTCAGAGAATAACATAGCTACTGATTTCTGCAAATATGCGCATTCGTGTATTTGCCGTTCGTCTCCAAATACCATGATTGACATGCATCTCCCATAAGCTTCAACAGAACTGGTATCCAAGTACTGGTATTCTTTAGTTTCCTTTACTGATGTGAAAGCAAAAGTATAAACACGCAGGCAGGAGACAAACAAAGAGGCTTTACGCAACACTCCTCAGTGAACTCTGTATCTTAGGGAAATATTTTACTTCAGGGACAAACTTAAGTTTGAAACTTGAGGTATTTTTTTGTTACCAGGTGCAGACTTTTAGGCTTAATTGTTTTTTTTATTCTTAGATTCTTCTTGACTCTCATATTGGGATTCCCTTGGTTGGGTATAGGCCTACTGTATATCTCACACCCCCACCCTACAAACTGTAGCTGAAGCTGCCCCGCCCTGTCAGGGGATGCCAAAACTGAGGATGTGAAATTGATTTTACGTTATGTGATTAATCGTATTGCAGATTCTCCCGTCTTCAGTCTTCTTAGAAACCCCATCCCCCTTCCCCCTCCTCATCCACTCTGTATTCCTTCTCTCCTCCGCTCTCAGTTACAGTTACTCTGCAATTGATTCTGTCCTCTAACACACTATCATTACCAAGAGAGGTCCTCTGCCCTCCAGTGATCAGTTATCAAGTTTGGTCAAATTCACTTTGAAGTCATGTCAGCGTCCTGCAGAGCCAAGCTGCTTCTATTTTCAACTGTGCAACAATATAAGCTTAAATAGAAAATGCGATGAATCAGTGTGTAGATGCTCCCCGCAACAAGTGTGAAAAGCTTTGCCAAAAAAATGTGTTTATGTAACTTGAAGCATGCAAATTGTGCACCAAAAAAAAAAAAAAAAAATCTGCCATTCCAAAGCAAATTAAAACCTCGCTTCTTCTCTCAGGCTGAGGGAGGAGGACGCAGAAACATTTCTTAACCACTGACTGTCACAGCTAATGCTCTGATTTCAGGACATAGTTTTTGAGAACTGATGTCTTTAACAGGACGTCCTGTAAGCTATATATCTACTGAATGTGTTGACAACCACAACCGCCTGTGGGCCTGATCCTTCTTTAATCTTTAACCGCACAAACGCTGTACTACTCTAGTAAATTGACTTTGGGATGTATTGGAACTTGACATTTTCTATAAAGCAGTTTGGCTGCCACAAGAAAATATTTTGTTTTTGTGAGTTCTCGCAGAATAACTTGATAGAAATGATAATATACTAAACGTAACACATCCAAGACATTTTCACTGGTGTTATGAGGTCTATTCCTGATCTTAATATATCTGTTTTAAAAGAAAAGATTTTCCAGTGTCAAGTTTCATTTGTTCACATATTAATTGATAATAATTAATTTCAGAATAGGTTTCTGAATAGCTTTACATGCTCTCAGTCCAAAAACACACATAGTTTTTCTCAGAGCTGCAGCAGCTCCATTCATCCTCCGGTTAAAACACTCACAAGTTCACAACACGCACGTTTTAGCTCTAGTCTTCTTAAAGCCCCAAGTCCGTTCCAAATTATTTTCCAAACTAGCTGAACATAATGCAACATAGTGATGTCAGCAAGTCACTGAACAAAGGCTGGGCTCCAAATGTTCAGGCAGTTCAGGAGGAGTGTTTATGTCTGAGCGAGTAACTCCCTTTGACATGAACTTTGGTCTTTGCAGACCTGTTACATCAACAAAAAGCTACATAACACACTAAAAGAAATGGAAAAACCGAAAAAGTATAATATGGCTCCTTTAAATTCATGTTTCTGTTTTTGTCCTGATGTATTTTTGTTGTTTTTTTTCTGGTAATTTCAGTAATTTATAAATGTTTTAATGTGTATTTTGGTTTTTACATTTAAATACTCACTCATAACAAGTGTAATGTAGAATAAGCTTTAAGACAGTGGTTCCCAGCCTGAGGCCAGCACCCCCACAAGGGGTCACAAATTAAATTTGAAGGGTCACGAAAGCAAACAAAACAAAAATGAAACAAAACAAATTATTTTTCTGCTACACAGCTAGATTCTTCTAATCCTTTTCTTTCTTTTGAAGCTTTTTTTTCTTGTGAATTATTGGATTTTTTAAAAACTTTTCAATAAAAAATATACATATTTCTGCTAAACAACTAAATTCCTCTAATCTCTGCCCCCTTTTCAATTGCAAATTACTGGACATTTTTCAAAAAAGAAAAGTGAAAATTGTAATACCAGATAACTGTAATAGAGACTTACAGACTGCAGCTGATTATCAGGGTCACAAATAGACATTGCTTTGTTTTTCAGGGGTCACAGCTGCTTTAACTGCTTTAAGACAGAGACAAGTTATAACAACAGAACAACCGCTATGACACGATCATTTTATAAACTTAAAGTAAAGGATGAAGCAGAACTGGTGAAGTCCAAAAGCCATGCAGCCATGTGGCCGACTAGCAGCCGATATTGATTATTCCCATGTATGAATGCTCTCCTGTGGGCTGCTGTTTCGTTCCTGTCTGTGTTCTCTGTAACTGCAGGCCTCTGCTCTCCCCCTTTCTAATTAAAGAGATATGTGATGTCGGATGTCCTCTCTTTGACCTCCTCCTATGCCACTTTTACTGCAAACACTATATCAGCGTGTGTCAGACAAACTTTTTTTTCCCTGCTTTCTCTGACAATTTGTGCCACCGTGCTTTAAAAATCCTGCTCTTTAATGTGTTTTATTCACTTTATTGACCTTCAGAGATTTTTTTTCTTGGAGAAAAATAACACTATTAATAAAAGCTTGGAAAACAATTTATTTAGAAGAATTTAGGAACCATTTTTTATATATATATATATTACACTTTTGACTTCTTAACTTCCAACCAAAGTCTTTGAAACAGGATACAAAATAAATTCAAAGGGAACAGAAGGTTTGAGATGAGATGCAATTATGAAAAAGGTGTGAGTCAGCCGCTCCCATTATCCCCCCGCCAGTAAACAAACCTGCTCATCCTCCAACACACAAATCACTACTTCTCCTTCTTCTGCTGCTGCTTCTCTACTGTTGCTGTCCTGTGTGATGATCAGTCCACTCTTTTACCGAGTATCCGATTCAGAGCCGAGTCATCCGACCTCAGTTGCATTTTGGGAAAAACAATTACCTGAAGTTCATCGTTTAAATACCTCTGAAATAAGCTTTCATGTTGCACCTGTTATATTTTTCTCACAGTCTTTTACGCTTTTTCCCAAGTCAATCATTTTTCCACCACTGAGTTATTCATGTGTTACTCTTTAAAGGCATATTTGGAGGTTTTTTTTAAGCATCCACACTGACTCCAGCAGTCTGAGGTGGAAGAGGCTCAAGGATACTGCAGTGCTACTCTGGACCTTGGCTTGCTTTCCTTGTTTGCTCGGCTGCTGGCTCCTCTTCCATCCAGGGGCATTTTCTCTCTCTCTCTCTCTCCCTCTCTCTCTCTTTCTCTCCCCCACCAACACCAGAAATCAGGGATTATTTCAAACTAAAATAGATGGATGGAATCAATCAGGCATGGTTTTACTTTTCTCTTCTTCTTCTACATAACCGCCCCCCTTTCACCTCCACCCTCACACCCTTTTCTCTCCCTCTCCCTCTCTCTTTCTGTCTCCCCCACCCCCCTCTCAGGGCTGCAGACTGAGGAGATGCATAAATTCAGACGCATTAGTATTCCAGTCAGGCTCTCCATTTCAAGGCAAGGCCTAGCACCCTTCCGCCTCTCCTCCTCTCCTCTCCCCTCCTTCACTCTCCCTCCTCTCCACCAGCTCTATTTTTGAATCATTTAAGCAGGAGCTGCATCTATAGGCCTACTTATTTCCAAACCATCCCTAAATTATTTTTAGGCATTATGATTTTTTTTTTTTTTTTAGGAATATAGCTCTATTTTGCCCTTGCACGGCCAATTATACGCAGCTGTAGTCTTTGAAATGAGATTCATCTGCTTCTGATTGTGTGTGTGTGTGTGTCTGATTGTGTGTGCCTGAGTGAGTGTGTGTGTGTGTGTGTGTGTCATTGTGTTTTGCTGTCAGGCCCAGCGGCCCAGGCGATAAATCACGCATGTCTGATTGAGGAGGGCAGAGGGCCCGGACAATAACATTTTCAGAGGAACTTGCTGGAGAAAGCGTCTCAGTTGTTTGCTGTGATCCGTAGAGCCTGCAGACCTGCAGCCAAGGTCCTGTTGAACCACTGGATATTTTACAGCTGTTATAGTGGCGTGAAAAACTTGGAAAAAGTTGCCTTTTTGACATGACATTGAAGCTGACTGAAGGTTATGCTGCTTAAACATGGCTGTACTACATAAATAGAGCACAATATTGTCTTTAGTATAAATATAATAAATCATATTTATAAATTGGAACCACCTTCAAAATTTGTCAAAATTTAAATGGAGTTTTGAATTGAGAAAAATAATCCTACATTTTAATTATTGCTTTTACTATTTGGTGATAACATTTCAGTGGTGGAGGAAGCGTCTCAGTTGTTTGCTGTGATCTGTAGAGTCTGCAGACCTGCAGCCAAGGTCCTGTTGAACCACTGGATATTTTACAGCTGAAAAAAAGTTGCCTATTTGACATGACATTGAAAGTGAGTGAAGGTTATGCTGCTGCCATGTGTGTATAAATACATATATGAAGCATAACATTCTCTTTAGTATACTTATAATAATGAGTTACAATTTTAAATTGAACCCATCTTCAAAATATGTCAAAATGTGAAGGGAGTTTTGAAAGAGGAAAAATAATCATACATTTTAATTATTGCTTTCTCTTTTTTGATGATGCTGGAGAAATTTTCTGTGCAGACCTGCGACCAAGGTCCTGTTGAACCACTGGATATTTTACAGCTGTTAGTTGCATTAAAAAAAAGTTGCCTTTTTGACATGACATTGAAGCTGAATGAAGGTTATGTTGCTGTACTTGTGTGAATAAATGCATAAATAGAGCATAATATTCTTATTATAATCAGTCATAATTTTAAATTGTACTCATCTTAAAAATATGTAAAAAGTAAAAGAGAATTTTGAATGGAGAAAAATAATCATATATTTTAATGATTCACAATATTTGATAATAATAATAATAATAATAATAATAATAATAATAATAATAATAATAATAATAATAATTTTGTATGATACTAAATATTCGATTTTCATTCATCAGAAGGTGAATTCTGTGAATTTTGGACAGTGAACAGTTGTAGCAAGAAATTGTTTATTACAACATACATAGTTTATTTCAAAACATAATACAAGCTTTATACTGAAAATAAATAATTACTTGAGCTGTCATCGAAATTTGGAATAAAACCGCCGAAACAGTTCAATCTTACTGAAAATATTGTGTTTTTTTTTTCTTTTACATTGCTAATTAAGTGCATGAATAACTAAGAGCATTTGTTTAAATTAATGACTTCAAAAGGGTAATATATAAAACTGTACAATATTCGAAAAAATACTTAAGAAATAAACCAATAACAGGAGTATTTAAGATTATAAAATTTTTGATACTGAACGTGTACAATAAAATTATAGGCAGGTGTATAGCGTCGTCAACCCCTCTTTCTTTTTCTATTCTCGGCTCTGTTTTCAGAGTCCACACAGTTTATATGGTCGAAGATGATTGAAATCAAATAAATGAGTTTATAAATAGCTGTAACTGTGTGTGGCTTCATAAGCTACAGGCCATCGGGGAGGAATTGAAATTTAAAAAAAAAACCTCCAAGAAGTGCTATTATGTTGGTAGGAATACCTCTAACAACTGGAAATGAGGGCCTATATTTGCATATGCAAAAATAATTACAGATCTGCTACGAGTATGTTACAAAATAATGAATGTAAATATGAGGAGAACTAAAGCGTTGTAGAAGCCCGAGGGAAGCATGTATGAGCTGGACTGTAAAATGGCCTGAAATCAATTAAAGCTACTACAAGGAGGTTATAACTGCTTATGAAACAGTCTCATTTGAACACTGATGCCTCTGTGCGACCCACATAAGTTGAGGAGAACATCAGCGTAAATATTGGCTATTTCTGTGTAGTTGTTCTTAACGTCTGCCACCGGGCCTGGTTTCAAATCAGATTTAAATTAACCTGTTTTCACATTTTCTCAGGCAAGTTTAGCCAGTTAAGAAGAAGCAGGAGAATTTCATTTTATTTTTGGCGTCATATTTTGTGTTGAGGCCTCCAAGATTAACCAAATATGAAAGCTCCTTGTAGTAGCTTTAAGAAAAGTGATATTATTATTTGTTTCACTCCACAGAAGCCCAAACAGATCAAAACAAAGCATCAGTCCCATCTTATCGTTATTATCGAGCTGATGAGAAGTGGTGACACAAACCAAAGGCGCTGGCAGGTTATTATAGGCACATTTTTGTATTTATATCCGTGATGATGTAGAAAATAATTTGGCGGGCTCCGAAGGTGATCAGAAATGTGACGTTTTGATAGAGTAATGCCCTCATGATGACAGTTAGAAAAAGGCTGAACAGGTATCTCTGTTTTTGTTATTGTTTCAGTGCTGGAGGCGTCTGCAGGAGTCTGTACGGGGACAGTGCGCGGCGGCTTGGAGGTGCCACCGCGCAGCAGCCCCTATGCGCTCTAGAGTCATTGCCCGGGGGGTGGGTCGGGGAGGGGAGTTCCTCCCGGTGGTCAGAGATCATGGCACGAAGAGTTGTCCCCCGCGCTCCCGCTGTGAGAATAGGGTCCCTCGTGCGGCGGCGGCTCCCCCGGTGGCGTCATGCGCTTCTCCTTCTGCCTCCGGTTGCAGAACCAGACGCGCACCACCTCCTTCTCCAGCTGCAGCGAGTCCGCCAGCGAGGTGATCTCCTGCGCCGACGGTTTGGGACACTTGAGAAAGTGCGTCTCCAACACCCCCTTGACGCTCACCTCGATGGACGTCCTCTTCTTCCTCTTCCTCCCCTGAGCTGCGATCTTGTCTATACTGCTCGAGCTGCCCGTGGTCGAGTCCGCCTCCTCCAGCCACTTGTTCAGCAGCGGCTTCAGTTTGCACATGTTTTTAAAGCTCAGCTGCAGAGCCTCGAACCTGCAGATGGTGGTTTGGGAAAAGACGTTCCCGTAGAGCGTGCCCAGCGCCAACCCCACGTCCGCTTGCGTGAAGCCCAGCTTGATCCTGCGCTGCTTGAACTGCTTGGCAAAGTGCTCCAGCTCGTCCGACGTCGGCGTCTCCTCGTCGGAGTGGTCGTGGCAGTGGTGCCCGCCGAGCTCGCTGTGCTCGGGGCTGAGCGTGTCCCTGAGGCCCGGGTGCATGCCTTGGCCCTGCGGGTTGGGTGGAGGCGTGAGGCCGCCGTGCTCCAGCATGCCGTTGACAGTGAAGCCCGTCTGGGAGTAGATGTTGATCTGCTGCCCGGTGCTGATGGAGGAGTTGTGGGACACCGGAGTGCCCCAGGCGCCCGGGTGGTTGCCATGGTTGTTGTGATGCGGGGAGTGATGCGCTACGTGCGGGGAGCGGTGATGAATGATACCGAGCTGCAGGTCCTCTCGGCCTGGCTTCACGTCCTGCTGCTCCATGGAGGCCGACCAGGGGCTGCCCTCCGACAGGCTGCTCGCCCACTGGTGCCCGAGCGGGTGCCCGTTGCTCTGGACGCTCTGCAGGTAGTCGCTCTGGAGGAGTTTCTGGTGTCCTCTGTAGGGGCTCGCAGGCTGCATGGCCTGGCTGTCCGGGTGGATCATGGGACTGGAGCTGAGCAGGGTGTAGGGGCTGGAGGCAGCTGTGGCCATGCTGGCTGCTGAACCCCACTAGTGCTACTGAAGCGAGGGAGCAGCTCAGCCTCTGACATCTCCCTCTCTCTGGAGCCTCGGCAGCAGCCTGGCACTGACTGACAGCCTCCGCCGCCACTCACACACCGAGCGAGGCGCGGTGACGACGCGCGTCAGCCAATGACGGCGCAGATACGCGCTCCTCCGCCTCTGGAAGCAGCGGAGCCGCGGAGAGGAAAGGGTTAATTGCAGCCAGTCGAACCGGAAGTGAGTGGGGATGCTGGTCCAGTGGGTCTGGCTGTGGAGCGATGTGCGCGTGGAGCGCAGTTCCTGTTTATTAATTAAAGTTTCCAACTGATTTACGCACGAGTTTATTGCTGCTCCTGTCACCCTTGAACGCGTGCGAAGGAGGAGATTAAAGCGCAATGGCATTTTAGACGTGCCAGCACTTCATTTAGAGGGATACAATCAAACCAAGAGCAGTTTCCACTGCTAATTATTAACTTTTACAGGAAACTTCCTCAGGTGTTTGTAGAATGAGACTCTAAAGAGTTGGAGTTTTACGCACACGAGTTTTACGCACAGGACTTTAATTATCCAAACCCATTTTGGTCAGACAAAAATGGACCTATAACTGCAAATGGGACTTAAATACGATTTCATAAAATATTATTTAATATTTCTCTGGCAGCCCAACTCACACTTTTACCTCCTACACAAGCTATTATCTGACATGTTTACAACCTAAAACTAAATCATTTTTAACATCTTCTCAAAGAAGTCAACGTGTCTTCACCCACTCCAAACTTCCAGTGTTTAAGAATCTCATCAGGTCCTCTCACTCAGATGAAAAAGATCTATCTGCATATCTGAGAGCTAACTTAGCCGCGTAATTATATTTGCCATTAGAAGACTGACTGTAGCGTCCCGGTCTCTCTTATTGGTTTGAAATTCCATTAAATATATTGCTGGAGCTCCCAGGTTAAGCTTGATTTAAATTTGCATACATTTTCATACATTTAGGAGAAATAAAAGAAGGCTGCAGCCACCAGAAAGTCATTAAAGAGCGCTGAGCCGAGGAGCTGGAGCTGGAGAAGGAGACAGGGACAGAGACACAGGGAGAAGGCCGGAGCAGGTGAGCTGACCGCGGGGCTGTGGATGTGTGGACACGCAGGCAGGGCCGCTGGAGGGTGGACACTGCAGGGGCCTCGGTACACCCGGAGGAATGAGGGAAGGGTGATGACAAGACAGGGAAATAATTCAACAGATGCATTTATTTGTTGTCGTGTTTTTATTCTGGATCCAGTGTGTAAATTCTTCATGTAGTTTTACTCTTTGAAATTTCTTTAAAAGTGGTGGAATATTTGATGTGAATGGCAGCGTTGTTCTAGTGGCCTAGTTAGCTCAACTGGATTGCTCCGTTCGAGCTGTTATGGGATGAAATTATGCAAAAGTGCATGCAAAAAATATTAGCAAATATCCAGCACAATGGTAGAAGTGGTATTTCAATACAATTCCTGCATTTTTCTTGCGTATCACATTAAAAGACGCACCGAAGCGAATTGATTTTAAAGGATGAATTCTCCATTTAAATGTATCCTAAAAACTGATTCGATTAAATACGAGCCTGTTTATTAACAAAATCTGAGCTTTCAAAATTGGCTTACACGCTCAAAATCGCTTAAATATTTTTTTTTGTCTCGTTACAAAAATAAAAGTGCATTTTTTGGGGGGCGCACATAAAGCAGACATTAGAAGGACTTTGGAGAGGGGGTTGTATCGCTCTCGATAGTCTAAGTTTCTAAGTGTAACAGATGCTTCTCTAGAAACGCTCCTTGTGCTGATTCCTTTTATTCACATCAACATTTTTCTGCCGTCGAGCGCGTTTCCATAGCGAGGCGAATAAAAGGCAAATCCCCGCTCCGCGCCTCCAATAAAGAGCCCATTCACAGATAACCCGAGCCAGCCCTGCTACACTTACACCATGCAGCAGCAGCAGCAGCAGCAACACTGCAGCAGCTCCTCTCTCTGTCTCTCTACACACATTACTGCGAAATAACACAAACTAATGACTCATAATTTCTTTAATTTTCTCTTTAGCTTTTATGCCTGTTTGTCTTGTTTGTTTAGCTGCTTGTTGGTGTTTATTCGGCGGCTCTGAGTAAATCTTTTGGTGATTATATCTTCTGAATCTGATTATTTGCTGTAGGCAGTGGAGTAAATAAAAAGATTTGTTAACTATAAACGTCCAGTAGGTAATTAAAAAAAAATCTACTCTCAGAAAAACAATATTTATTGATACTTTTTCTCCGTGGAAAATCATAGCCTACATTGTCTTTCTATGTGCCTATAATTTAACGCTTACATTTACATTTTTTATTATTCAATTAAAGAAGTAGGCTTAATTACGATGCTATTAATTATTATTCCGATTTAGAAGGGAAAAAAAGGTCTTTGAATTTAATTACATCCATACAGCCTGTTTGTACCACAGTCCACTGTCATGGACACTTGAAACATTTGTGCTCTTCACAGCATATAAGATTCAAGATCGATTAATTTATCATTGCACAACAGGGTTGTATAGCGAGATTTGGATGTAGTTCAGTTTTTGCCAGCCTTATGAATAAAACAACATTTAAAATGACATGCAGTAGATTACTTGGGGAGTAATAAATTCAGATGGGTCAACTCGTATTGCAAATGATTGTTTCCATAGGTTTAATGAGAGACTAAAGACACAAGTATATATATATTTTTCTATGGAGGTTTGGTCTGTCAATGTTTGTCATTTTAATGTCCCTTTATAATATTTTCCCTCTCTCTGTTATGCAGTAGTGATACAGTTTTCCTGTTGTTTTTTGCAGGCCTGTGTTGTGTAATTTATTTATTTTAATTGTGAAAATCTTAATGGAGTTTGGTATGAAAGTGTAAACGCGCAGCTCAGAGTAACAGGGTGTTTTCGATTTAAAAAAAATAAAATAAATAAAACAAAACAAAATATCAGTACACTTTGAGTCATTTGCCTAAATGCTCTCCTCCTCTCCAGTTTGTAGTGCTGCTCCAGCCTAAAGATAAATCCGCTTTAGTCTGCTATTGAGACAGCCTTGGGCCTCAGGGCGGGACCTGTCACTTTGTGTCATGACCTCTGGAAACTTTGCCCATGAAGCCTAAAAATCTCTGCTCCTGCGCGCCAGATATGGCCTCCAGTTAAAGATTTTTACAACTGAAACGTATCAATCTGTCTCAGCCAATTACAGCAAACTCATCCCGGGCCTGTTTTGATCTAGATTTAAAAAGAGAAAAAAAAAGAGCCATTTATTTTTATTTTTCTAAAATCTTATAACTTTTGGTTTGATTTTTTCCCCCTTTGCTTTAGGGAGTTCTTTTTTTTTTTTCTTAATTCAAAGCTTTATTCGTGTCAGATCTGAGTTGAAACGCAGTGGTTTTCTCCTCCCTGACAGCCGCCTCACACACTTCACTTCACAGGCTCCCAGACAGTAAAATCGATATTCCCATTAACCCGTGACGTCGCTAATAAAGGACAGTGACACCGTGTTTAAACAACACGAGCCCCTTCAAAAACAAACCCCGAAACTAATCTCGCGTCGTGTCGGTGACAAGTCGTTTGTTTTCATCAGCAACTTGAAACAAAAACGTCTGTTTGTGACGGAAAAGAAGTGCTGCCTGTCCCACACGTCCATCTGTCAGTCATGGAGACCTCACCTCTGCCTCTCTTCTCTCTCTCTCTCTCTGTGTGTGTGTGTACGTGTCCAGCGGGGGTGTGAGGAGGAAATATATTGGACACACCGATGAGTGAATGTATAGGAAGCTAAAAAATCATCCCATGAGAGCTCACACGAGTGTAAATGTACATTCATAATGCATGAGGCCCGGTGCGTTTGTTTGGTCTGCGCGAGGTTTATGTGGTTCACTACGAAAGTGCGTTCAGGACTGAAGGGTTTTTCTTTTGGCTTTTCAACAAGTCTACAGCGAAGTCCTCTGATTTTTAAAAAAAGATATTTTAATCCACATGGAGAAAATGTTCGGCTGTTTTTCTTAAACTCTAACCTCTTGACAGAGCACCGATTTGGTTGAAAATGCCACGTTTTCCACTAAATTTAGCGAGAAAAACTCCATTCGTGACACACGTGACAGAAAAATTTAGATTCACTAAATGCTTAATCACAGCAAAAAACAATGTGGGATTAATTCAAGACAAATTCAGGGGATTTTCAGGCTATTCAACCCGCATTGTTTTGATAAAATGTTTCATTTCAAACGACATGCAGTCTTATTTTTTTAATAATGGATTACCATAACCATAATCATCACCGCCGAACAGAAGCAATTAATACGAGATAGATTAACAAAGCTGTTCCTCATTCAGATGATCAGATAGGTGCAATGTTTTATTTTTATTTAAGGATTTTTATTATTTTTTTTAAAAAGAAGGGTGAAAATAAGCCCGAACTTGTTTGAAATGGAGCGTCTCACTTTGAATTAGGATTACACTTAAAAACCCAGGATCATATTGGGCCAATTGTACACGTTACACTTTATGGCTCCAGCAGTGCTCTTAAAACGGCATCAATTTCAAGTCGTTATGGATATGACACCCCCTTCTGATAATGAAATGTCTCAGTCTTTGTTTAAGGATCATATTAATTTAATAAGAAACAAAAAACACAGTGGTGACCTCAGTGAGCTTCACAGCAGATCACTATAAACATGACATCATACAAGGAATTGATATAAATATGATGGGCTGCACAGTTAATCGAAATATTATCAGAATCACAACATGGCCAAATACAATTTCCAAATCACAGAAGATGCCATTTTTTGATGAAGGAAACATGTGTGACAACACGGTATTTTAATGTAGTGCTGCAGAGATGTCCTGGCCTGCAAATGTTCTCCAGATGTAAGAAAACATGTTTGTTTGGTACAAACCCAAACAAATGTCACCTCATTGTAAATTTAACAGGTTTTTTTTTCCAGTGAAAATGTAAATTATGATGCAAAAAAGGTAATTGCCACTAATCATGAATCATATCGCAATGGCAATATCTATTTTTAAAAATATTGCAACATGTTTGTTTTTTACAATGAAAAAGAGAGAATTGTTGAACCAACTTAAAGAAAATACTTAAATTGAAAACACACAGAATAAATCAGGTTTTTTCAAATCAAGTTAGCAAGTAAGATGAACACAATTGCTTTAAGTCAGATGTACTTAATAATCTGACTGCTTTCTAATCAACTCGAAAGTTTTCAGTTTTCCAACTCATTTATTTGCTTTATCCAAAAGTAAAATTCTGCTCCTTAACAACCTAAGAGCACAGTTCCAGCAACAGTAGTTTTTACAGTAACCTTAATGTGTTACTTTAGTTCCTTAAACATACAACGTAATTAATATAACTGCTTACATTAGCATGAGTAAACGTTAGTCTGACCAACGAGTTTGTTTCAGTGAGTTAATGAAAACTTGATACAGTTTAGCCAGTTCAGATGGAGCATTTTATATCTGACATGATACATTATTTGATCACAAAATATATTTTTGACTTGCATTATGGCAACTCAGCTGCAGGGGGAAAAAAATCTAGAAAAGATGGGGAGACCACGACGCCAGATGCACAATATTAACGGAAACCTGACTGATGCGCTTTTACTGAAATAAGAATATCAGATTAAGGGAACAGGGTGTAGTTTCAAGCTGTTAGAATCCACAGGAATAGTCTGCCATCTCTAAAGGAGACTCATTCAAAACATTACATCACTTCAGCTACTAATAAAATTCACTTTTTACAGTGTATCCTGCAGCCCTGATGGAAATATGAATGACCTGTGATGCCATTTTATTGGCCGTCGTGACAATATTCTGACAGTGAAGATAAACTTTAGACACCCATGTTTTTTTTTTTAAATTTGTTTTTCTAAAAATCAGATAAAGTTGTTTTGAATTCCAAAGTCCCCTCAAAATCCAACTCATTTAATTTCCTGGAACGACTGTACAACACCAAGTGCAACGCAGAGCTTCAATTAAATGTCTCAGGTCTGGATATTAGCATTCCAACTATGATGCAAATCCCAGCGTAAAATTATTTTTGGTTTCGAGTTAATTAGAAAATGAATTCAGTCAAAACAACACACGGGCCTGAGGTCAGGGAGCCTTTCAGCTGCTGGAAACGTCTCTCCGAGAACAAACACTCAGCCGCACAAAAGCAATTGTTGCAATATTATTTTTTATTATCTGCAAGAATTTGAAACACCTGAGCAAAATTGAAACTGTTTGTCCCTCTTGTTGCCTTCGCTCAAACAAAGCGAATGTTTGTCAGAGAGATTATTCACCGCTTGTGTTTCTATGTGTGTGTGTGTGTGTGTGTGTGTGTGTTACAGGTGCTGTGTTTGCGGAAGAGGCTAGTATATTGTCCCTGGGTCACTGGAGGAGCCGAGGTTGGTGAAAATCTACATAACATTACCATCTGTTAAACTTCAAACTGCTCAAACGCACACACACACACACATGAACACACAGTATACTATAAACAGAGAGCGGTGAAGAAGAGTAGAGAGTCTATAGAAATGTAATGTATGCTCTTCAGCCCCTCTCCAGCTCCTCTTCCACATCCTCCTTCTTCTTCTCCTCTTCTGTGCTGAGAGCCGACAAGAGCTCGGGGTTGAGGCCTCCGCTGGAACCATCGAGGAAGAGAAAGGTCTCGGGGAGCAGAGAGAGAGAGGAGAGGACGGACTCGTGAAAACTTCTTTTTAAAAAAATCCTCCCTTTTCTCTCAAAAATCAAACATGGTCGATGTTTAACGAACAGCCCGGGTGAGTTTCACGCAGAATATCAGCGAGCTCTGACTCTGCCACAGCTGAACAACCAACCAACATAGTTTCCCCTGTGGCCCACAAACCCACACACACACACACACACACACACACACACACAGGTCCCTCTGAAGGAGCAGGCGGAGCCGGCAGTTGCACATCTGCATTTCAAACACAGACTCTCTGGGATTCATTATTAATTAGCCTGCTGAGCCCTGGAGGACTGGTGATGCTGCCGTCACACACACGCAGAAACACACACACACTAACACGCACACACCTCGTGACCCCTTTGCCCCCTCTGCTCTACAGTTTGAGAGTCCTCACCAGAATACTGAGCCGTACAGGAGCCGTCTCCTCCCTCCAATCACATCCCTTCTCCTGATTTCCCAGCTTAATGTTCGGTAAAGGATGATGAATTACAGGAGTAGATGGTTTTTATTAAGCCGAGCTCAGTGTAACTGTTTAAAACACCATATTCAATTGAGTTGTTTAGCTCTGCACAGTGCCAAATGACATATATGAGAAGATGAGAGTAAGCCTGAAGAGCTGTATGCTTCTTATATCACATCAATAAACATTACAAAACTCCTCTCCGCCTTTGTTTGCTTTATTCTTTTGCTTTTTGCGGGAAATAGATTGTTGTGTTTCGCTTGCCTCTAATTTAAGTGTGTGTATCTGTGTGCATTAACCTCCACCAGCAGCAGATAGAGGCAGATCAGAAAGACACACAGCGATTATGCATGAGGAATGTCTCCAGGGTCCACAGACAGAGAAAGAGAGGGAGAGAGACATCAAACACACTGCAGTGAGAAGCCTCTGTCCACAACACACGTCCCACCGCTGCGCAAAAGTTGGGGCTGTGCAGTTTACAAAAATAAACACGATAGGAAGAAACCGACGCGCCGCTGCGGGTTTCAGCCTATTGTGTGCCTCCGCTGTTGCCCACGGTTGCATTAGTATGCAGGGAGCCAACGTTTGATGCCGAGATCATTCAAGAGCATCAGATCGTGCATGATTTTCTGACATATTTGTGACGGGATGATGTGTTGACTGCAAATATTCGAACGCGGAATGTTAAATCTTACATGAAAGTTCTCACCTTGGTTCTGAAACCGGTGGAAGTCGATCATCATTTTTGGGTTGGTGGTTGATCACTGAGATTATATGTTCAACGAAATTTGAACGTAACGCTTGTTTTTGTTCCCATTGTTTCACATGTATGCCTTGGATTGGTCACAATACAAGGCCACTCTAAAATGTGCAGTTTGAACTTGGAAAAAAGACATTTTATCAGGCACTAAACTGTGGCTGTTTCACATTACCCTAAAACTTACCCTAACCCCAACCCTAACTCGGCATCAGTATGCAGGGAGCCAACGTTTGATGCCGATATCACTCAAGAGCATCAGATCGTGCATGATTTTCTGACGTATTTGTGACAGGTTGATGAGTTGACTGCAAAATTTTGAACGCAGAATGTTAAATATTAAAAGAAAGTTCTTGCCTTGATTCTGAAAACGGAGGAAGCCTATCATTTTTGAAGGGTGGTTGATAGAAGAGATTATACGTTCGACAAAAATATCAAAGCAACACTTTTGTTTTTGCTTCCAGTTTTTCACATATGTGTCTTGGACTGGTCTCAATAAAAGGCCGCTCTAAAATGTGCAGTTTGAACATGAAAAAGGTGATTTATAAGCCACTGAGCTATGGTTATTTCACATAGGGCTACAGATACCAATTACTTTTCCCAGGAGGGCAAAGTCACGACCTGCCCCACTCCTCCTCGGATTGGCTTACTCCTCCTGCAGGTCGTGACTTATAACACCTGAGAAAAAATGTGGTGTCTGTAGGCCTATATGAAATGTCCAGAGTTCAGTACCAAATAAATGCCTTTGGCACTTACCAATTTTTATTTTTTCCTTGGAAGGAAAAGTCATGGCCTGCTCTACTCTGCCTCGTCTGGTTAGTCCTTGCTGCTTTCGTTGGTTGGGCTGGTTAGATTTAGACATGAGGAGTGACCGGTCAGGGTTTGGGTAAGATTATTTCAGCCATAGTTCAGTGTCTAAAAAATGTCTTTTTTTCATGATAAAACTGCACATTTTAGAGTGGCTTTTTATTGTGACTGGTCCGAGACACACCTGTTCATAATTATGCTGTTTAATCAGCATCTTTATATGCCACACCTGTGAGGATTATCTCAGCCAAGGAGAAGTGCTCACTAAGGCCACATTCAGACACAATCAGGCGCTGTTGCGAAAACGCTATTCTTCTCATTCATTTTGAATGGGGGTTAGTCTGTTTGGGCTGTGGCTGTTGGGGGGGAGGCTGCAGGGGAAGCTGGGAAAAAAAGCAGCAGCACACAGCAGAGAAAGTGGAACCAGTCAAGTTTTTGGGGAAATGCAAAATGATGTCATGCTGAAAATATCTCTGAAAACGGGTGCTACCCTGGTGGAGTTCTTGATGATACTCCGCAGTTGTGTATTTCGTGTACCCAGCTTCAACGTCTGGGTCTGACTTGCAGTTTAAGCTGGAAAATAGTGACACCAAGACGCTTCCTTTGGATTGTGTCCATGTGTTTGAGAGAGGGAAAGACAGTGTGCAGCTCCAGACTGAGAGTGATAGTGATGCCCACAGCGGAACAGAAGGCTGTCGGTCTGGCAGTAAATTTACAGTACAGGTTACGGTGTGTTAATAAATGCTGCACTTTCTCAATAAAAGTGTTGCTTCTCATTTTCCAACTGCTGGAAAAGTGACGAGGGTTAGCCTCAGAGTAAGCTGAGCAGGAAAAGCTAATTTCAGCTAATCCTAAAGCTAGCATTATACCTTTAAAACTTCAGCTTGACACGATCATATCCCTCTCAGAAGCTTCGTAATCCAGCCTTGAACTGCAGCAAGTAAAATAAACCCATAATGATAAATCCAGCACTGAATGTCTTCTGTAGTTTTTTTTAATCCATTTCTGTGTTGAAAACAGTCATTGTTGTTGTTAGCATGTTACCTTAGCAGAGCACTTGCAATCCCAAGATGCTATGGGTTGGCTGATGTATTAATAGACTGAAATCGCTGATCTCCATATTAGATTGAACCTTCAAAATAAAATCTGCGGTGATGTCAGTGAGCTCAACATTGTGGCAGGTATCACATGAACGTGCTGTTGCGGCTGTAGTTTATATTTTTGTTGAGTGTGTAGCATGTTCTCCTGCAACATGTGGCTCCATCCATCAATCCATTATGGCTCAGATAATATTACGATGGCCACTGGGGCTATAGGTGAGGACTGTGTGATCCCTCACCACACATCAACACCTCACCGACCGGCTCCGCTCAGGGCTATAACCCAGGCTCTGATAGGGCAACAGGCTCTGGCAGTAATTTGGACGTAATTGCATAATTGAGCAGGACTCCACCATCATCACCTTCTGCCTCTGAAGTCCTCAGTTTAGGCCTCACAGTGGCCGAAGCTGCTGCTCAGCTGTCACCTTCTATCTCTATTCAAAGTGATGCCGCAGGAGAGTAAAACACACTCTCACGCTGCAGCATCCCTGTGAGGATCAGAGCCTCTTGAACCAATTGGATCTGATTCAGAGCCAGCGGTGGACCTCCACCGAGCACACACACACACACACTTCCTGGTTCTGTAGAGAATTCATAGGCAGCGGTGCGGCGAGATTTGCAGGGGGAAAAGACCACTTCTCGACAACACAGCGCAGCCTTTGTTAGATGTGTAACGAAGAATCTGGGGCAATCGAAGAATCTGCACAAATGTTGTTACAAGTTCTCGCTCCGAAAGGGAATTCTCGTTCCCCTTTCGGAGCGTTCCCGTCGGCCGCTCTTTCATTCAAAGGAATGTACATATGATTTTTGGTTTCGTACCAATTCCACCTGGAGTCTCGAAGGGAAGAATAACAAATATGGGAAACATTTAATCCAGAATAATATGTTTATCCAGAGACCTGTGGACTTGGGGAGGAACAGACCCCCTCTGATGTGGTCTGCTGCCAGTGTGTGTGTGTTCATGCATGTGTGTGTGTGTGTGTGTGTGCAGGTTGCTGTGTGTTTGGGTTGGACGTGCGAGACGGGTGAAGAGACCCTCCACCCCCTGGGGCCAGGAACTCTGGGTGAGGAGGAAGAGAGGTCTAACACACTCTCAGATTTCTAAAGTGTGTTTGTGTGCGAGCTTTTGTGTGTGTGTGTGTGATACAGGATGTGACAAAAGCGCAGCAGCAAGTGAGTAGTTGGACTGAAATGTAGTAAAAAACTAGAAGCATCTCAGTTATGGTGGTGCTTCTTGCAGAGAGATGTTTTTTTCTGCAGGAAAGAAAATATAAATTTAATCTTCCTAACCTTCCTCTGTACTTCTGCTGGTGGGGTTAAGTGTCGAGAAAATACTAAAAAATCAGATGTATTTTCACAACTTGTGTTTAAAAGAAAATTTAGATTTATTACAGCTGGACCTCAGTTTTGAGCAACATCTGAGTTTAGAGAACTCAGTGACTTTGCTACAATGAAGTCAAGCAGTGCAAGAAGCACAAGAGGTCAGACGATCAACATGTTAAAAGTTTAGCCAGAGTATCTGAGCTGCTTTTTTAAAGGTAAAATTATGGTAATAAATGCTCATTGCAAAAGAAACACACACACACAACTAAGTATGGTAGGTCAAAGTTGAACCAGGAAGTTGGTCTGTTTTTTTGTTTTTTTTTTCAGAACTGACAGATTGAGTAATAATTTTACCCTTTGCCTTTGTTTTCCCTCCAAATAAACTCACCCGAGTCACTTTTTAATAAAAGTCTTGATGGCAGTCTTACTAGGTTGGACCGAGCAACCCAACAATCCACATTTTGGCGTACCTTCTGCCCAGACAGCCTTTTTTTGATGGGAAACCACCATACACGCACAAATATGGGTCTCTCCGAAGCCACCAGACAGCAGCAGACCAGCAACTCCTGTGTTCTCTGAGGTAAAATTAATCCTTTCATCTATTGGGTTTGGTTGATCACTGAATATCCACTTCACATACAGGATGTGAAATAAGACCTTAACAAGAGCCCCAATTTAGCAGCTGAAAGAGACGCACTGGACTTTCAACTAACTGGTTCTCAGTTGTTGCATTAAGGTCAAAACCATTTTAAAATCTGATGTACTGAACAAGCTTTGTGGCTTTTCACATAATGGTCTTGTTATACATGAATAAAGTCAATAAATTAAACAGATAAATAAAGCCAGCAACGTTATGTATTCCATGTCTAATAAGAGCTCTGGTGTTTTTGGTTTTTTTGTAAAGTCACAACATTTCCAGCAATTGCTTTGGTTTTAATAAGAGATAGAAACGATGGTTAAAACTACAGAAATAAAACCCAAGGTATAGACCTTTTTCACACAGCCATTTTGACACAAAATAGTCGGGTAAACACAGGTGGGTGTTACCAGTGATACTAATTAGGGTTCCATGTCGGTAAGAGTGCTGCCATTGTGCATGTTGGCTCATTGGAAAGACACTAAACTAAATGTAATGGGACCTTAATTAGTACCTGTTTTTATTCTACTATTTCATGTCAATATGTCTGCCGTGAAAAATGTCTATTGTAAAATGGATTTTTCCTTCAAAACAGGACAATTAGCCGAATGTTATCATGATGCATGAAACCAGCAAGAAAATAAATCCAGGCACACCCACACTGACACATAGTAGTGACAGTGACTGTACTACCTCTACTACTATCTCTACTACTACTACTACCAGCTCAGTGTGCCAAAAGTACTGGATCCTGCTCCCTTTTCTCTCTCTCTCTCTTCTCTTTTGCTCTGACTCCCTCTCTTCCCCTCTGAAAGAAGGTCTTATTGTGGCGATGTCAGCTGTCTCAAGGGCATCCAGAACAAAGACGCTTTTCACCCTTCTGCATATCCTCCTCTCATCCTTCACTCTCTCACCTCTCACTCTCATTCCGACTCCCGTATCATGCAAACCTCTCATTTGTTTGCACCCATTATCCCCCCTCCCTCCTTTCCTTTTCTCACTTTTGTTTTGGCATCCTCATGTGGGTGGGATACGTCTGGTTGTTGGTGACACACGTGCAGGAGCAGGTTGAAGTAAATGAGATGAGGACGGTAACACTGGTGGAATATTAAAAAATAAATCAATTGGTGAGTTTCTTGATTTGGATACAGCATTCTTGAGATTTCTCTGCTGTCAGACATGGGCAGTATTTCATCCACGCGTTAAATGTGATGAAAACATGTATTTAATTACTTGTGAGTATTTTGTAATTTGCTGGGCAGAAAAAATAAGACGTAATTTTTGATAAAATACTTTAAGAGTTTGTATTGGTGTATTTGAAATACTTAAAAATACATAATTTAATATGTAAATTTGTTCTCAAATAAGACACATTTTTAACCTCATGTTTAAACTTAGTTTAACTCTGTATTTCTCTCCTGATCATCCCTGCTCCCCCAAGATTAAATCATTTTATCCCCACTCATGTCAGTGGAAGGCTAAACCAGAAGTTATCTGCTCAGCATGAGGAAGTCTCTGTGCTTGCATCAATTCCAAATTCACAGGAATGAACGGAAACCTGCCTCCAACGCTGTATCCAGTGTTGTATACATCGCTGGTCCAACTGGAAATCTGCAGCGTCTACTAGCTAACGGCAGCTACAGTGAGCAGCTACAGTTAGCAGCAGTTAGTGGTCACTCTGGTGATTTTCTGCCCCCTATTTGTTTGGAGTGTGAATTTGACACGTGGCCCTTTTTCTACATATTGCATCTTTAACTCTCTGACACTGAAAATTTCTAACATGATAGGTTTGACGTGGCCAATCAGGATATTTGGGAGGTGCGAGGCTGTGAATTGAGGGATGCATGCTGGGTGTTTCTGTCAGTCAAAGTTACCACTGACAGACAGAAACTGAACACAGGAACACAAATGAAATATGGTAGATCACAATGAGTGTGTTATTGGACTCGACAGGACATGTCACATGATTCACCTGCATTCAGCCAAAGACTGTGATCAGGCTAAAAGTCTTTTCTACAGTTCAATAAACACTATTAATGTAGGAGATGTAAACAAACGAGTTCGGCTTCTGAAGGGGGAATGCTTGAAAAAGTTTGAGAATCACAGTGATAGTGAAACAAGTTGTTTTGTAAGTGCTGTGACACTCAAACAATGTATTTACAGCCACTTCTTTCACAGTGGAACTGAACCCAGCCTCCGAGACAGACGGCTGTTATTTCTTCACATTCTGGTGATAATTTTTGATGTTTTAAAAAATGTTTTAACCTAAAATTCTTACAAATTGTACCTTTAAGCTCAGACCCATAAATGACTTGTATTTTAATTAATTACATTTCTCATCCCAGAATTTTGTGTTTTATTTAAATTCATTTATTGAGCAAGTATTTGTAATTTGTCACAGGATAGTTTTTGATGTATTTGTGCCCATCTCTGTCTGCAGCTGCTGCTGCTGTGTGTGTTTATATATATATACTGTATATATATACTATGTTGTGTGTGATACATACATCCTGTATGTGTCTGTGGCTGCAGTATATGGATGCAGGAGGAGAGGGATGTGTGCAGGCAGCAGCAGCTGGTGGAGATACACAATGTCAGGAGAGCTCAGAGAGACAGAGAGAGAGGACAACAGAGGATGCCTCCTTGGCCGACTGTGTGGAAGGGGGACAGTGGAGCATAACAAACAGGATCCACCTTTCTGCTTGGCTAATTTTCCCCATTAAAACAGCCCAGCAGGAGCCTCAGCAGTCCACCAGCTGGAACAGAGGTTATTTTAGTGCCTGTCTTTCAGCAGGGTGTGTGTGTGTGTGTGTGTGTGTGTGTGTGTCACTTGCATCTATTTTGGCGTGTGAGTCTGAGGTTTGGGGAAGCATAAAGATCTTCCATAGGAGCGGATTCAATTCACTGATATTAATTTCCTTCTCTCCAGTCATGCATAAACAAAGAAAATCTCCTCGGCTGTCTACAGTATGTGTTTCGCCCTGCTGCGCGCCGCTATAATGTGCTCCGAGCTGATATTGATGTATGTGCCCATATTTGCCCAGTCATCTCTTTATGTGGCCAGCCCTCCTCTCCTCTGTCTCAGTCAGATCCTAAACTAATCCCCAACCCTGCTACTCTGACAAGAAAATCCCCTATTTTAATGCATGCACACACACACTCTGTCTTCCTCCCTCGCCCCCGGCCACACACCCCAGTCAAGCACACACACACACACACACACTTTCTTCTTTATCCCTACCTGTACACAGCATCTCTTAGTCTCTTCACCTTTTAGTAAAGCATGTCTTGTACACAAGTTACCATTTGTGATATTTGTTATGGTAATATCTTCACAGTGTGGCGGCGTTTCCGGAAATTCACACTGTAATGAAATTTCTTCTTCTTCTTTTTGTTTATAAATTCACACTGGGCAGAATTTGGCAGCACAGTGTCATTATGCTGGAGGCTGTCAGGAAATGTTAAGCGGAGTCTGTTACACTCCATTTACTGTAAGAAAACAGTAATCAGATAACAGATATTTGTGATTTAAAAAGAGGGGAAGACACGTTGTGTTACTAAAACAAAGCATCAGTAATGCTTAGCGATTTTTCCAAAGGGTCATAATGGCTGTAGATGATGGCATATTGGAGTCTGAGAGTTAGAACGCTTCTTGTAACTGTGGAATGGATTTTGGAGGCAAAATAATCCAATAAAATGAGCTGAATATTCTTTCTTCGAGCTAACGAGTTTTGTGGTTAATTATGTTTGTATGTTATATCGAGTCATCTGCCTCTACAAAAGCAAAGAGCAGCAACTACAGAACAGAAGACAGTAGTCACAGCATTCAAGGGGAACAGTTTACCAAAAATGTGTTTTTACAGCTTCGACTAGTTTATAACTTTACTTTGATTATTAGAGTTCATTGCTCAGATGCAGGAAGCAGACTCAAATGCAATTTTCAGCCGTGATCCCGAACGAAAATGTTCGGAATTCTGCAGAATGTTTTATTGCCTGTAATGTGATAGACGGTATTCATTTAAGATAACAAAGATCGTTTTAGAGCAAAAATAAGCACACATTACATCAAAACGACCATAAATTGCAACATGCAGAGCTGAAAGAAATATTTAGTAGATTTTTGTAGAACCTGAGGTTTTATTTCATCACCAACAACAGTCCAGAAGTGTGAACATTGTTTGGAAAAGTCAACCAGCGTAAAAAGTGGGACACACGGACACTAAAATGTGAGGTTCAATGTGGAGCAGAGAGAGCAATGCATGCAAATTAATTTGCAAAACAATTAACCATTAATCATTCATCTCCCAGCAATTACCTCTTCACTCGTTCATTACCACTTATACAAACAAATATATAAATAAATAACTGGTAAGGTGCTTGATAGCATTTTGAGTTTCCCAAGCAGCATCCCTGTTCGTTTTGCAGAAAATCCGCTGAGATTTCGACAGAATTCTACTGGCTCAGATTCCATGTGGTATGGAAGACCATTTCAGCCAGTTAAAGGAAAAAATATCCCCATGGGAAGTCACAGTTATGAGATAAAACAGTTGAAATTATGAAACAAAAATATCACATCATTCGGACTTTTTAAACTCATGATTATGACTTATGGGGATATTTTTTCTTTCACTGGCAGAAATGGGCTTCCACACATGTAGGGCCTACTCATAAGAAATAAGTGATTATTATATAATAATTCATATATACATAACATGAATTCCACAACAGTTAAAGTTGACATGGAAGTTAGGCTACTGTAACTCTGCTAAGCTGGATACCTTTAGCGGGTCGAGTTGGGTTTTTATTGAGCATCACGATTGGATTTAGCTACTGCCCCATCTAATGTTTTGGAATGACAAACTAGGTTAATAAAAATGGACACTTTTCATGTGCAAGGAGGGAAAAAAACCAATTATTTAGTTTCAGCTTCACACCCGAGTTGAAAACATTCCAGTACGAGTTGGAAAGTTGGTTTACGCCTTTGCTGTGCTTGATAACAACACATTACATGATATTTTGCGTATAATCCACAGATAGACATTGGGCAGTCAGGGCTGTTTCTTGCTATATATGGACTATTCAGTTGCATGAGGCCCCCTGATCTGCCACTCACTGTCCCCACTGGTATTCGAAGGCTTTCACTGTTTTACTCTCTCATTCATCGCCGAAGTACCACAGTCACATAAGCCCACCTTTGCTAGAATACTAGCAGCTAACTGAGATATTTTTACATAATTAAAATTTTAAAATATATATTTAGTTTATTATATCTTAATGCAATACGTCCTCTAACATATAAAATAAACATTTTAACATAAATGCAGCATCTGTCTTGTTTTGGCAGATGTTATAATGCAGATTTTGTAAATGCTGTAAGTTTTGATGTAGTGGAGCCACAGTGTTTCCATTTATTGTCATTTTCTGTCATTTTCTGTTGCTGCGGTCAAGTTGAGATGTTTGATTTGACCTTGAGTAAAGAAAATAAAATAAAACCTGGGTCCCAAAAAAGCTAGGAATGGAGCTGTGGACAACTGATTTAATGCAGCACAAATGACAGAAATGCTAATAAACGGGATTTTACCACAGATTTACTACTGTTGATAGATGGAGAAACTGTCTCGGATTTTGATGTCGGGGTTGGCGGAGTTCCTCCGACTTTCCGAATCGGAAATCTGACTTCAGGGGTCATTCCAGTTGAAATTTCCAACTAGGAACTTGGAAATTCTGACTTCCCATTTCAAATGCAACGCACCAATAATTAATTTGCTTTAGCTCTTTAATGTAGTGTGACGGCATATTACCAAGCCAGAGTCCAGGTAGTGGGGTTTTGGCTGTTTTGTGATTGCTGCAAATTCTACATGCTGTTTCCATGGATATTATACGTTTCCATGGCATAAGGTTAAACAGATGCCAAAAAGTTAGTTTCTGGTTTTAACCCAATTCTTTAACTCAGATGTAGTTTCCTAGTATAGTGCACAGTGTGGCCATGAACTGAGCTGGATGCATACATACTGGGTGCGGCCTTGGAACAGTGTGTGTGGTGTGGCCTAGAAGAGTATATTCTCGACCCTGCTGAGTTTTTCCTCAAAAAATAACCAAGCACCCACGCAAAGGAGTCGGACTGAAGGTTTAATTTATGCCCTGGTTGGCCTGTCAGGAGGTTTGCCAACTGCAGCCCATTTGTATTTCACGCTGTTGTTTAAAGGCTATAAAACATTTTATTTGTAATTTCTGTATTTTATAGCATATTAACACTGATGATAAAACAATGCAATTAAGCTGTAACCCGTCTGAATACAACACCAGATTATTTATGTTTGGTTACAGTAAATTCAGCCCGTCCAGATGACCAATTAGTGCCGAGCACACACGTAGAAATATGACTGTTATGGTTCATGTCAAACAAAATATCACTTTCTGTATTTTGTGAGCTCAACAAACGGCAAAGGCTGGATTTCATCTGCGTTACATTCAGCATGTGAAAGGACCGTCTGCATTTACCCGCCAGGAGAGATGAGGTGCGGTTGACCTTGGCATGTGTGCGAACATACGCACACACAAATGCAACACATGAACACACACGCACACACACACACAGCATGTAGGGGGGGAAACTGACAAATGGCAGTTCAGCAGCTCAGTTAGATGGTAAATTTGTGTTTAAACAATGCAGAGTGACGCTTACACACGCAACACTTAGTGGCCAGTCGGTGATATAAGATTGATTTGGTTCACTCGCTCACTCTCACTCTTTGAAACACACACACACAGACGCACACACTCAGTGGAATATGAGTGATGTGATTCAGGACACCTCTCGGCAGCCACTCTGCTTTCCATCCTAACGCCTGAGCAGAATACTAATCACTGGATCACATTACAGAGAGAGAGAGAGAGAGAGGGAGAGATGTTGCAGCTATAGGAGGAGGAGAAGCAGCGAGGAATAGCATGGATTATATCAGATAAGAGAAATACAAAGGTGGGCTTCGCGCACCATTTTTCTACACCTACACCTTCCTGTGAGCAGCATGCAAATACCGCGGGTTAGTGATGAAAAAGTAATGTTGTGGGCAGCAAAGCTAAACAGCGGGGTTGGAAACAGAGATCAGATCTGAGAGAAGCAAAGAAGTTCTGTCCACCTGTATGAAAGTCATTTACAACAGGCAGCTGGTTATAGAAACAGTTATCCCCTATAAATGCAGTGAAAATATACTATAATCAATAACTGCACCGCCTTTGTTTGTGTACTTTCATTTTATGCCACTTTTTTAACACTTTAGAGCAGCGATACTAAACTTGTTTTGCCAGGGAAGCACTTCTGCAAAATTGTAGTGGTCCAGAAGAAACATAGTAAACATTAAAAGCGTAACATGTCCTTCTTTTAAATATGTCATTTTCAAATCAAATGAATTATTAACTAAATGAAGACCATATATTTTAAAGTATTTAATGTCTGCAACTGTATTTTAGTTGTAAGATAAGATAAACTTGTAGACATGTAGACATTGTACACTATAGATATATACATATCTTTCACTTATTTTGGGGTATATGGACAGATATATAGGTATATATGGATAACTGTGCAGGTTAATTGCACACATAATACACACACGGCATGTAGCATTAAAATTACGAGACCATAATGTAAATAGTGTTGCCTTGTAAAGGCTAATTGCACAGAGAAATACATTGGATACAAGCAGCATAAATTTCACAGGGATTATTTACAGTTTATTTACAGACAGAATAGAAAGCATATTTAAGTGTGGTGTATGTAAGCTGATCTGCAACTTTCCAAAAATCACCCAAGGGTCATTATTGAACATTTACAGATTGGTAGAAACTAACAAAAAATCCCAGTGTGAACCAGTTTTAATGGTCAGCAGGCCACTGAGAATCCTGTCAGGGGCCAGATTTGGCCCCTGGGCCTTAAGTTGAGTATCACTGGTTTACAGGGAAATATTGTAAATCCACAACATCATTTAAAGGCTGTAGTTACTAGTTACCTGGAAGATTAATATTTTACAAAACAAACCAAGCAATAAATTACAATGTTACAGATTAAAATATCCAGCATTGTGTGAAACAGTTCAAAGTACCTCCACCAGCTACAATATTAAAATGTTACATACATGTGAAGGCATCAATAATTGTAATGTAACAGAAGAAAACACTGACATGAGCCACACTGCTACACAATAAGAACTTTACATTGTAGTTTAAGACTTTCAAAGCACAATTTGTAAGTTCTGGCGCTCAGGGTCTCTCTCACATCAAAACGACAACAAAAGACGTAGTGTGAAGTGGCGTGTAATCATGGGAGCTGTTGTCTTCATTGTTAAACAACCACCATTGCAAAAAATCTTGATGGATGAGGTAATGCAGCGGTTCCCAATCTGGGGGGCAGGTCCCCCGAGGGAGGTGTAGAGCCACTGCAGGGGGGGAACGTGGATGACCAGGGTAGAACTACAGAGTTAAACTAACTTTAATAAATATAATTTATATAGAGGAAATAAACAAACATGGGTTTGTTGATACTATCATGTTGACTTTTATGTCAGTAAAGTGCAACTTGACCTTTTTTTATCTGTTGCTTCCCCAATTATTGATTAATGATTGACAATAAGTCACATTAGCCGTCTTGCCTCCTCATTCTCTGATGTATAAAACTACAACAAACCTTACTACAGTACGAACATATCATGTGTTTTCCTGGAAGTTATAGCAACTAGCAGTTAGTAGGAAACACATCATTACCTTGAATAAATGTCAGATTTCTCTGGATTTGACCATTATTGGGAACATTTGGGATAATGTAAGTACACAACCCAAGAAAATATGTCCAGCATTTTTAGACATTTTAATGTGGAAATGTTACATATTATAGCTTTAAAGCTGTCAGTCAATATTTTCATAATAACAACGATGAAAAGGACTGATATGTAATGTGAAATGTTTGAATCTACAGCGAATTATCACCCAGTGTGTTTTGGTGATTTTCAGCTCATTGTTTTAGTTTTCTAGCCCAAAACTTTACTGTTTTGGTTCACCCTCAGTGCTCCTTCCAGCAGTTGCAGGCAGCTGTTTCAGATAAATCACAGACTCTAAATCACAGAATACTTTTGTCAGGACTTGTCAGAGACCAAAACTGTACATAAGACTATATAAGGCTGTCTTTAGAGTTTGTTGCACTGCCCTCAAGTTGCCAAAAGTAAACTGAGGCTGCTTTAAGTTAACCTGACATCCCAGATGGTTTGTTACACAGAACCATCTGGGACGCCGTCCTTAGAAACTGTTTGGAAAAGGGCAGGCACTTTTCAAAAAA
>JAJHUR010115181.1:14543-31325 GCA_027495735.1 Lutjanus campechanus | reverse complement strand
TATATATATATATATATATATATATATATATATATATATATATATATATATATATATATATACAGTATATATATATATACATATATATATCTTTCACTTATTTTGGGGTATATGGACAGATATATAGGTATATATGGATAACTGTGCAGGTTAATTGCACACATAATACACACACGGCATGTAGCATTAAAATTACGAGACCATAATGTAAATAGTGTTGCCTTGTAAAGGCTAATTGCACAGAGAAATACATTGGATACAGGCAGCATAAATTTCACAGGGATTATTTACAGTTTATTTACAGACAGAATAGAAAGCATATTTAAGTGTTTTTGGTGTATGTAAGCTGATCTGCAACTTTCCAAAAATCACCCAAGGGTCACTATTGAACATTTACAAATTGGTAGAAACTAACAAAAAATCCCAGTGTGAACCAGTTTTTCATTGTGAATTAAAAAAATGGTCAGCAGGCCACTGAGAACCCTGTCAGGGGCCAGATTTGGCCCCTGGGCCTTAAGTTGAGTATCACTGGTTTACAGGGAAATATTGTAAATCCACAACATCATTTAAAGGCTGTAGTTACTAGTTACCTGGAAGATTAATATTTTACAAAACAAACCAAGCAATAAATTACAATGTTACAGATTAAAATATCCAGCATTGTGTGAAACAGTTCAAAGTACCTCCACCAGCTACAATATTAAAATGTTACATACATGTTAATGATGACCAGGGTAGAACTACAGAGTTAAACTAACTTTAATAAATGTTTTTATCTGTTGCTTCCCCAATTATTGATTAATGATTGACAATAAGTCACATTAGCCGTCTTGCCTCCTCATTCTCTGATGTATAAAACTACAACAAACCTTACTACGAACATATCATGTTTTCCTGGAAGTTATAGCAACTAGCAGTTAGTAGGAAACACATCATTACCTTGAATAAATGTCAGATTTCTCTGGATTTGACCATTATTGGGAACATTTGGGATAATGTAAGTACACAACCCAAGAAAATATGTCCAGCATTTTTAGACATTTTAATGTGGAAATGTTACATATTATAGCTTTAAAGCTGTCAGTCAATATTTTCATAATAACAACGATGAAAAGGACTGATATGTAATGTGAAATGTTTGAATCTACAGCGAATTATCACCCAGTGTGTTTTGGTGATTTTCAGCTCATTGTTTTAGTTTTCTAGCCCAAAACTTTACTGTTTTGGTTCACCCTCAGTGCTCCTTCCAGCAGTTGCAGGCAGCTGTTTCAGATAAATCACAGACTCTAAATCACAGAATACTTTTGTCAGGACTTGTCAGAGACCAAAACTGTACATAAGACTATATAAGGCTGTCTTTAGAGTTTGTTGCACTGCCCTCAAGTTGCCAAAAGTAAACTGAGGCTGCTTTAAGTTAACCTGACATCCCAGATGGTTTGTTACACAGAACCATCTGGGACGCCGTCCTTAGAAACTGTTTGGAAAAGGGCAGGCACTTTTCAAAAAACCACTTGGCAAGTGATTGGATGAACCATCTGTCTATCACATCCAACATACGCTAATTTCAACCTATCAGATCAAGCTCTTGCCAAAGCTGGTCGGGAGAAGAGCGAAGCCTTCAGTGTCGTTCTTTACTCTTCTTTCAATTAAGAAATACACTCTCCAGTTCTGAAATAACTGATGCTATCACAGTTCTTACGCTAACCTTTTCAGCAGCCGCCATTGTTTGTTTGAGACAAGTCGCTTCCATGAACGCTTCTCGCTGTTGTCTCGCCTAAAACCACACCTGTAGCTGCCAGTTGTCCCTCCTAGGATGCTGACTGCCTGCACCACACAAACGGACAACTTGAAGCTCCGCAAGATGGATTCTCGTGAGATCTTGTAATCTTGTGAATTCAGCTGCCTTGCAAGGTAAATTTTAGGTACACATTTGCTGATAACAATTATGTACCTTTACATTTGAGTAACATTTACTTTTACTTGTAACAGCATATTATTGTACTATGGTATTGCTACTTTTGTCCGCCTAAAACAAAACAAAACAAGCATTTCAAGAATATTTGGCTTCCACATGGTGACATATTTCAGGATTTCATAGACAGGTGTCATTTGGGGGGATTTGATTTGAACGTTGAAAAGTGGGCATGTCTTAGTCCACCATACCATGCTGTATTTTTGTTTGACACAAGTTGGTTCAAGTTTACTTAAGCACATCTCATAGTTTGCATATGACTATCATAACTGTAGAAAAACCTCATAACTGAACATTTTACTGTTACTGTTGCTGAAAGAATTATAACTTATACATACTTCCACTTTCTTTGCAAAACTGTCTTGTGTTTTACAGATAAATTGTCTTTGCCTGACTGATCTATGAGCTATAATCTATTGCTTTGCTCTACAGTCTTCATCTCTGCACTATTTATATTATGTTTATGTATGATTATGTTATGCACAGATTTGCTCAGGTTATGTCCTTACATTTGCACATTTTGTACTGTCTAGTGTTTTTACCCATTAACCTGCTGCACCATAGGTTCTGCAAAACAGTATTTCATCACAGATGCTGTACTTGTATATGGATGAGTTGACAAGAAAGAAAGTCTGAGTCATATTTTGTTTTACGGGAGGAAAACATGACTGGATTTTGAAACACGAATTCAAAGGAATGTACCTGTTTTGGCACAAGTTAAACAGGTGCACAACATGACCGAGGATGTCACCTAAAAGGGTTTTTTTTAAAAAGTATTTTTCATTTTGTTGCAATCTTAAGTAAAGCATTACTCGTTATTTTTTCCAGCAAAGGGAAACAGAGAATAGTTGAAAAGAAGCTCTGTCCACCTGTACAGGATTCATCCTCAAGAGGCAGCCAGCAATAGAGACATTTAGTCCCATTAACAGAAGTTATCGGAAATAATTGCCGGAGTCATTTTTCAGGAGCAACGACTCAGATTAGAGCTCATTTCAACTAATCTGGATCATCAAACGCCAGTTCAGGCCGTGCACTGTCCTCTGTTCTCCGTGCTCCACTTGCCTGTGTGGCCAAGATGCAAACGCAAACACTAAACCTCACACACTCTCCTTTTCCTCCTCACCCTCCCTCCCTCCGTGTCTCCTCTCCCTCTCCCCAACCCCATGCTGAAGCAATTATGTCCAGTGTGTGAGTCTTCTACAGGCAGTGTGAGGGTGATTGATGATGCTGTCAGCGCAGGGAACATGTTTTAACGTCAGAATAATCTCCCTGCTAATATATTACATCCACTGGATAGGGTTCAATCATTACTAATAGCGCTGCTAAGTTGGTGAGAGGGGAGCTGGTGTTGAGAGCACGTGCCTTTGTGTGTGTGTGTGTGAGTTTTTTTTGTGTGTGTGTGTGTGTGTATCTCATTAATCAGAGCAGAAGTAGAGGCAGGGAAATCTAGTAAGGCCAACCAATAAACAAGTGCGCAAGTGCAAGGTGGAATAAGCAGCCAGCGAGAAGTGTTTACTTCTTACATAATTACTCACTCGCATCCCATAGTCGGTGAATCAACTGAGACGCTGTTATTGTGAGTGTGAGAGTCTTACCACCACTTGATATAATATCGTCTTATGAAATGAAAGAGGTGGAAAGAATGGAGCACAAAGGCATCCGACGCTTCAAAAAGAGGCTGCCTTGTGGTGTCTAATCCGCGCTGTCTAATCTCTCAAATTGCTGTGACGTTTGATGAAGGGGATCGAGCTGGTGTGAGGAGAGAAACGGGCCCAGTCAGAGGGGGAATGTGTGTGTGTATGTGAGTTGTTCTTTTTTTTTGTTTTTTTGTTTTTTTTGCTGATGTGTACAGTACAGATCCAGCTGTGCCCTCAGCTTCCGAACAAATCCTTCTTTAAATACGAGCTGTGTTGTTTACAGCACTTCTCTCTGCCTCCAGACACCATCCCGCTCCCTCTGCCTACACTGCCTCTGTTCATTTGACAGTGCCTCCTCTCTTATCTGCTTTACGTACACTGCTGATCGGATGCACCATCCCCCCACTTTTCTATATGCATGTTGTCGCATGTTGCATGCGCAGGCATACACATGCATATACATCTGGGGGAACATGGGAGAGAGAGAGAGAGAGAGAGACAGAAAGAAGGAAAGAAAGAACGACTGTGTGTGTGTGTTTGTGTGTGTGCGGGAGAGAGTCTGTGGGGATTGGTGTTATATTCTGCTGGTGTCAGCTGGCTCGTGGCCTGCAGATTAATGTGTGCGTGCGTATGTGTGCACACGCATATGTGCGTGGCGCAAACAAAGGCGCCCTCACAAACACCCGTAAACAGATTAGCTCGTCTGCTGAGAAACAAAGGGTTAAGAGAGAATGCAGATTTCACAGGGAAGGGGAGGGAGCCGAGGCTGTGTGTGCGTGTGTGTGTGTATAGTTTTTTTGGGGTGTGTGTGTGTGTGTGAGGGTTGAGCGGGGCCAGCACGGCGGTGGAGCGTCGTGATCCCTCTCCCTAATACTGTGTGGAGAATCTCCTCGCTGGGCTCAGCTGCCAATTCTCTCCACTGTAACAGTTCCATTCTCCTCCTCAGCCGCTGAAACAATGCTGCCATGCCTTTTTGTGCATCTCCACACAAAGAGCCCGGCGCTGAGACAGACGCTCAGAGTGAACTGAGACACAGCACCAGGACAATAGACTGAGAACGGTTTTGTTCGGCATTGTGTTGCGTGTTTGTGGAGACAAACAATAAAGAAAGTTCCAAGGGACGAGCAACTTTTTTTCCCCCCTCATTGTTGAAACTTTAAGAGGATGCACAGTTTATAGAAGGAGGAGCTGGGGATTTGCTCCTTTGGAGAATCTGAGTGTGTCACTCGTCCCGGCTTAGAGAACATTTAGGTAACTCAACTTGGAGTCAGACTTGAAAAGAATGTTTTCCCAGCACCTTTTTGATTGAAATATAACCCAGGTCTGATCCATAGACAGCAAGGCCCATATCCCTCCCACTGCCACAACTCAGATACACATGTAAGGTAAAATTAAGTGAAAGGTCCTTCACTGTATAATATAACTATTTAACTTTAAAGCAAAAAAGTCTATGGGCTGTCTTAAAATTTTCGACTGAATTTGAAAAGACAAGTCAAGATTATTTTATAATGATTCAAAACAAATAAACTTTTCCAGTGAAATAAATTTGATATTAATTTAGTTGTACTTCAGAAAACATGTTCAATAAGATTAAGTTTTAACAAACAATGCATGCTGGGAAGTCTGCTAATATGCTGATTGTGTTTCTTTAGAAACTTAATTTAATGAGTTGATTGAACTCTTCACAGTACATTCATTCAACTTATCATTTTAAATCAAGACTTAAAGTTAGATGCACTTGTGTCTATAAATTCTGAAGTGTTCTGGAAATAAATACCAGAAATTTCAAGTTTATTTAACTTGAAAAAATAAAACTTGTATGTTTAAGTTCACTGTAAGTTGGCTAAAAGTTAGCAGTACTAAAAAAAAAATGAGGCAATCAGTTGCCACAAATTGTTTGAGTTCAAAACTTAAAAGTTGGAGGTTATCAGAGCTTATATATTTGGAGTTAGTGTTACATATACTCTTTGATTATTGATTAAGTCAAATCAAATATGTTCTGTGCAGGTGAAAATGCAACTTTTATTCACCACCGAATAATTTAAAGTAAAAGAACTCATTATTTCATATTCAGAAAAGTTCATATTAACCAAAAATGTTGAGTTTAATAAATACAAAAGAAAGAATATTTCACCGGCTCTCAACATTTTTAAGTTAGTAGAACTTCTAAACAAATTAGAAGTTTTCACTATTTATTGCAATTAATAAATTTGATAACTCAGCTTTACAGCGTTGATGAGAAAAGATTAGTTGACTCCATTAAATTCCTGTAGTATTTTCTTTTACAGTGTACATGCAGAATGTCCTACATCACTCTCTCTCTCACTATCCTCAGCACACACACACAGACACACACAGTGGACAGTGCTCACTGGCATGCTGGAAGTTCCCCCTCTACTGGTGGCGGCGGATGCTGAGACGTACTGCCCCAAAGGACCACCTCCCTGGGACCTTGAGCCAATCACGACAGCCGAAACAAGCCTTTTATCTACAGGGGCTTATTAAGCTAATTGAATTAGCATGTTGTGGTTTCTGAACCCAAATACGATTAGCCTGTTATTACTGTGTTATCAGGGTCCCTTGTTACAGTAACAGCAGGTTACTTTTGGCTGCTTCGTTGGCTCTTTCTCTCTCTCTCTCTCTGTCTCTCTCATTGCCTGCATAACACTGGAGCTTTTCACACATTCACATATCAGCTCCTTATCTGTTTGATACCTTGGCACAGTTACAGCATAATGAGAATCTAAGATATAGTGCATCCCATACCAGTTAAACTGACACTAGCATTCATGTTAAAAGCATACTATCCAGGATTTTCCTGAAAAAAACTGCAAGAGTCATAAAAATTAATCCACCTCAATCATCACTTATGTCTCACTAGAAGTGTGTGGTGGTGTTTCTATCCATAGAGACCCTGTCCTCTGCCTGTATTTCCTTATTTTCTCATTATTCTGCTGTGCTCTGGATAGTTCTGGGCTTCAGCCTTTGGGCAGTGGTGCATAACCCCCCAGCCTATAACAGCGTACAGGTTGTGAGGTCGAGACTATAAAAACATGGAGACCAACATTTACATTGCTGTCTCTTTCTCTCTCCTCTGCTCTCTGTCTGTGAGAGCTGCAGACTGAGATACACACACATGCACATGAACACACAGAGGCAGAGCAGACTGAGGACACAGCAACAGGGTGAAGGTCCAGTTCTGCTGCATTCACGCAAAATCTCGCTGATGTTGGTCCCTCACTTCATTCACTCTCTAGCTCTTTCGACCGACGCTGCTGTCTCTCTCTTTTTCTCGTTAGTCGAGCCAGAAAGGAAGGGCCAACTTTGAATGATGTGTTTACAAACAGCAACCCAGAAATCCTTCATATTCTACCTTTAAAATTTGCTTTTGTAATGTAATGTAATGGTTCAGCAATGGTCAGCTTTAACTAAAGGCATGGTGTGTCTGGTGAATTTCATTTTTTTTTTTGTCTTACAAAATCTTGAGATCACCCTCCCTCTCACAAAAATCTCCCAATTATTTCACAATAGCAATTTATTTAATGGTGGAAAGCTTTAGAACGACACCATTCCCTCATTAATCTTAAAGTCACATGTGATTATCGCTGTATTTCATTACCATTGCTTGGGATTATATAATAATAAAAATGTTTTATTTTATTTTATTTTATTTTATTTTATTTTATTTTATTTTATTTTAAGGACCAGTGTACAGGATTTAAGAGCGAGGCTTCTGAGCTTGCAAACTGTAAACACCTTGCCTCACCCTCCCCTTCCGAATCTGTAGGAGAACCTACGGTGGTCATGAAACTCATGAAAAACATGAACGGCCCTATAGCCAGTATTTGTTTTGTCCACTCTGGGCTACTGTAGAAACATGCTGTTACAACATGGTGGCCTCAGTGGAAGATGACCTGCACCCTCTGTAGATATAAACGGCTCATTCCAAGGTAAGAAATATATGATTCTTATTTTCCACAGCTTATACACTAATGAAAACATACTTATGGATATATATTCTATTTCTGCCATATTCTACGAATAAAATCCTGTAAATCTTGCTCACTGGGGCTTTCAATGAATAATGATCTTAATGCGATTTAAATTTCTTTTACAGACGTCTCCTGGTGAAGAAGGTTACAAAACATATAACACAAACTTATAATTAACCATAAAATATGGTAGGAACAATGAATGATTGCAAAACACATAAGATCAAAAGATTGAAGAGAATTGATAAAAAATAAAATAAATAAAAGCATTGTATGTGTCTGGACCCAAAGCAAAGACATTTTTGAAAAAGTCCAATGTTTCGTCTGAATGAACCTGTGTGAACACAGCGTTCGTTGTGCACCAAAGCTCCCTTTACCAGCTGGGCAGGGAGTCATAGAGGCTGGCTTCAGAGGGGAGAGTAGGAGGTGGGCAGCCTGGGTGGAGGGAGATGCGGGGGGTGGGGGGGCTGTGTGAGGGAGCTGAGAGACCAGGTTGGGGAGTCAGCTGGTCTCTCTGAGCCTGTGATTAATACACTGGGGCTGCTCTACACCACCTCCACACCACACTGTCCTCACCTCCAATTAGCATGCTAATGAACCTGCACATGTGTGACCGTGTGTGTGTGTGTGTGTGTGTGTGTGTGTGTCACCTGAGGGCTCTTTCTTACTGTGCAGCATAAACAGAAACAGGCTGGCATTCAGAGGAATGGCTGCTGCCCTGCTAATTGAGAATGTGTGTGTGTGTGTGTGTGTGTGTGTCATGGACTGTGACCCTGGTCTTCCTCGCTGCTGTTATGGTAACCGGTTGAATAGGAATGTTTTCTGAGCCTGGTTATACCTGTCATGGTGACCTTTGTTCTGTGTGATTGCTGAGAGGTGGACACAACCAGTCACAGCTCGTTCTCCATGGGTAACATGATTTACACGTCCACCGTGACATGCGGAGGCGTCTGCAAACACTCAGAGGCTGTAAACACACAATACACAGTTAACAAATGAACACTATATCAAAATATGTATTGATGAGAAACTATGTCTAAAAATAATTAACATAAAGTTGCTGTTTTGCATTGTAGCTCTTTAACATACATTTTTTCCCCCCCAGTTTTTATTTCCTCTTTAGTTTAGTTAGTAGTTAAATGCAGAGTGTGTAATTCCGGCTTATAGGTGTCTCTCAATCAAAACAATGAGAAAATACAGATACAGATGATGTCATGAAGTAGCGTGGGATCATGAGTTCTTGTCTTCATTGTTAAACAGCCACCAAACCGCCAAAATCTATCTGATGACTCAGACACAGTCGAGTGAGGTCAGTGGGATGTGGGTTGCTGCTGCAGACAGGCTGAGAAGCAAGAGTGAAGATAAATCCACTTTTTGATCCCAAAAGTTTGAAACATAAACTCTGAGCTCTCGTCCTAACGGTAAAGGAGCAAACACAGCCCTGGCTGTGGTATTTCTTTAGCTAAAAGCTCTGGTCTGTCCTCAGCTCTCTCCCCTAAAGCTCCCCGGCTCTCAGCAGCTGTTTGTTGGCTCTGTGTCTCAGCTCCGCCCCCGGTCCTCTCCACACAACACTCAGCAAAAGTCCTGCGTTGGATGCGAATGAACGCAACTGAAGGTAAAGTCAAGAGCCACTGGGTGAGCTGACAAACTCCTGGACTGAGCAGGTTGCTCAGGGGTCAGCCCTATGTTCTCACAGCCCAATGGTCCCGCATGTCTCACATTTCTAAGACCCCGTTTACACAAAGGGAAAACGCAGATATATCTCGGAGATGACTTGTCATTAGTCAAAGTCTCCCGTCACAGACCAGATTCCCTAAAGCCTGAAAACAGGGCCAAGAGGAGATGCACACACCAAAGCATCTGAGAGACAGCGTGTGGAAGTATTTTGGGTTCTGCACTGTGGATGTCAAAATTAACAACAAATATAAGGCTATTTGCTGAGTCTGTAAAAAGCAGCTGACTTGCAACTATAACAAATCTTGCCACCAAAGAGCCAGTGAATGCACCAGAAAACAGTAGAGCAACATCAGCTGTCCAACCTCTTCTGACTGGCTTCTCAAGAGACAAGTGCAGCTGTATTACACAACATGGGAAAATAGAACGACTAGACTGAAGAGTAGGACACTCTCTGATCATCGATGAATGGACATCTCTCACACATTATGGGTCAAATTTGACTTTTAGAAAAAGTGACAGGTTTAGTTTACACTGTGAAATATTTAAAGGGACTTCTATGTTTTTTTTTATGGCTGCACCATTTCACCACATCTAAATGTCTCGAGTATAATTTCATGTATTTCCCCCTCAAAAAGTTAACTTCGTTGTTTTGTTGCATTTTGAGTTTGTAATGGGCAGGCCGGTGGGGTTTAAAGGTTTGACATCAGTATATCATTAGTAGATTATATTTGAGACATCTGCAATGAAGTAATTGTACATGACAAAGTACAGCATGAAAAAAATGACACCATTGCTGAGAACATTGGCAGCCTCTCCTTTTTAAAGTAAAGTTATTCCAAAAAAGCACATGGTTTAACACACGGTCTGGTGAGAAATAACTTTCAACATGATTATCCTCATTACTACAGTGAAAAGAGAAACAGAATGTGGGAGGCTGGACATGCAGAGGAAGAAGAGTGGCTTTTTTTTTTTTTGCTTTTCTTTTTTTTTTTTTTTTTTTTTTGTAGCAGTGCGGGGTTTATGGGAATGCTTGTGTGGGACAAACGCTCACATGATATGACTTCCTTGTGCTTTTGTTAGCGGTGCTGAACCAAAACCATAATTTCACAGTCCAGCATCCAAAGGCAAAAGGTAGGAACCACACATTTCAGCAGTTCAAATTAAATACATCTCCATTTCACCCGTATATTTTTGCAGTGCTCAAAAAGACACCAATCTTGCAGCCTTTTGGACGCTAAAATAAGGATTAATTCACATGCTTTATGGTCAGTGATCCTTCAGTGTGTCATCACCTCGCTCTCAAAAACCGTGCATCAACAAAGACATTTTACGCAGTTAAGATTCCTCATGAACAATATAATCCTGTTTCCATTTCAGCCCTCTGGGTACACATGTACAAGAATGTGCATTTAAGTGCCTGAGTGTGTGTGCATGCATTCAGGTTGTGTGTGTACAGATGCAGGCAGGGAAACAGTGAGCAGTGCTACAGTAACCTTTGCAATAATCAGTTCTGTCTGATGGGCCTCTTTAATTAACCTTGTAGGAAATTAATCCCAGTGTTAAATGGACAAGAAAAAGATGTTTGATTACCACCGCGAGCCAACTGGGACTTCTCCCTCTGTCTAATTGCCCAGGAAGAGAGAACAAGAGAAAAAGTAGCAAGAATGAGAAAGGGAGAAACAGATAGGGAGAGGGAGGCGAGAGGCGAGAGGGGAGAGCGGAGAGCGAAGCGCCTCGAATCCTGTGGTGTCATTAGCGTCTGTGTGAATGTCAGTTAGTCCCTGGAGCACTGATAAGGCTTCACCAAGAAGAGAGAGGAGAGGGGAAAAGAGAGGACAGGGAAGAGAAGGACGTTGAGGAAAAGGGAGGAAACATTTTGTTAAACTGAGAGGGACAAAACACTTCACAAAACGTACAGAAATCCAGAGTAGTAGTCACTAGGGAATAAGAAGGAACTAACTGTTAAAGCAAAAAAGCTAACAGGCTAACAAGTGGTTCCTGAATAAAGGCCTAGCTCTGCTTCAAACTAACTCAGTTGTACAATATGTTGCCAGAAGGTCAGTGTGTTTATACCTGTTATAAATGCCCACTCTCAAAATTAGGGCGAAACGTCCTCCTGGCTGGAAGAATTCAGTAACTTCACTCTAGCGTCAACACAATGATCGCACAAAGAGAAATGAGGCACACTTTTGGACAGTCTGTTCTCCAAGGCATTGAGCTGCGTTATACTTGCATTAAAAGTCTAAGAAGCTGTTTGTGAAAAATGAAGAAAGAGTGCTCGGAGTAGAGAAGTTCAAATGTCACGCCTCTGCACACCTGGCCAATCACTTTGTAAAGTGAGTGAGATTGTCAAATATTGTTTTCGAAGGTTTTAAAAATTTGCAGAAGCTGACGGAGACTTTATAGCATGCTGAAGGCTTACTTAAATGTCTTAAATAATATACAAAGTGACCAAAGTAAAGTGGATTATCATATGAAAACTGGAAAACAACGATTAGTTCATGAAGGTTAACAAATATCTAGTTATTGATCATTTGAAACTGATAGTATCTAGCAGTTGGTTCATATTATGTACCACATATTTTGGTGTAAGTTTGCTCATCTGTGGAGCTGCAGAGATTTTGGGATTGTTTCGATACCAGTATCGGAAAATGCCTCCAATGCAGCTTAAATTATTGGTACTTTATTAACACCCGAAACAAGATGCTGCTATTTCCCAGCAGCGTCACAAATCCTCCGGATGCCAAAGTCAATCTATAGCATTCATTTCCTGTATGTATTTGTTCATGTTTAACAAAAGATTTGAGCCAGGCCAAACAACGCTGATTACAATCACATCTGTACAGGGTTGGTAATAAACAGCTGTTAAAAATATATATATTTTTTAATGCATTGGTGTCGGGTTGGTACTCTGTATCTGCCGATACCCAAAGTTAAAGTACTGGAATCAGTATCGTATCAGAACGGCTCTAGCTTTAGCTATGAGGAGGTGATCATCGACACCGGAGCCCTCCTCTCCCCTTCATCTCTCTCCCTGAGGCCTGCTCGAGCAGGTGCTTCCCTTCTCTCCTCACTAATGTCTCCAGATCTTTGCACTGACCTCAGCTATCCATGACTCATCCCGCAGCGTGCTGGCTCTGCGCGTCAGTGTGTGTGTTGGCTGTGCTCATCAGTGTGTGTCGACTTCCCGGATCCCTGCAGGTGTCTGTATCAATAATCCAGAGGGCAGAGAGAAGAGAACCAAGTGGAGGCTACGTCCGCTGTTTTCAGCTCTGGCTGTTTAGTCTGTCCTCCAAGATTGGGTCTGTCGTAATGTTGTGTCACAGAGTTTGACAAAGTGGTCTGTTTTCTCAGTCTTTTTCATAAAGGGACACTTTCTGATCAGTTATAGAGAAAAAATCATTGGCTACATATGTTTCTTCTCAATTTATTAATTATAAAATAAAAGGGGAAAAAAATCTACAAAAGTTTAAGATGACCACCTTTTGTCTTTATAGAAACACGTGACAGGTGTTAGTCTACTTGAAAAATGTCCACTCATTTTTTAAGACTACTTATTACCCTAATTTAATGGTCACTAGCAGCTAGTGATAGCTAAGCCCCAGTGGCCGCACGTCAAGTTCCAGGAGGACTGTTGTGGCCCTCTAACTCTGAATAAAACCAGATAATTCCTAATGTAGGCTTACCAAGCTAGCTAGGGCAGACAGACCATGTAAAAAAGGACAACTTTTGAATTATTGTAAGACATATTTCACCTATTTTGGCAGAGGTTAGCCACCACCCAGCACTCCAAGGCATGTACAATAACTTCTTGTTGCGGCTAACGCAGCTATGAAACTAGCATGGGGAGCTGTGGTTGGCTAGTTGTGTTTCTGATGCTGATAGAGATTTTGTGGAGCAGTGGTCTTCAAACTGGAGTTGTGGGTGTCCTTGAAGTGGGTTATAGCACAAAAACTTTTATAACATATTTTGGAAGTTGATACAACAAGAAAAGAAACAGGATTGGCTGTTTTGGTTGATTGTAATTTACAGTGATCCTAGTTTGGTTGCTGCTAGACTACTGTCTGCTTCTAGAGTTCCTTTACTGAAGACTGGAATCTACTTTGTGTCACAAAAATTGCAGGATTCTGCGTTTAACTGACAGATCAAATGTTTGCTGTTGAAGATGCAAACTTCTCTTTTCTCTTTTCATTAGCCGTAGACTCTGACAAAGATACAAAAGATTCATATCTAATATCCATTATGTAATTAAAAAGCAAGCGATCTCTCTTAAATCTTATTAACTTTGTCGGCGAGTATTAATATTTTAAAAGTTTATTTGAAAAAAATACGTACCATTAGATGAACTGACTTGATGTTTTTCAGATTTGCATTTCTGCGTGAGTCTATTTGAATATTGTTCTTGTCAGTCGAGCGTTCACTAACTTCATTGTCTGCAGCTCACCTCGCCGTCTCCTCTTTACGAGCTCGTTAGTGTTAACTCATCAGCGGGGTCAAACGCTGAAAACACACATTACAACACAGCCAAAAGATCACATTACACAATTTGAATAAATACAAGGCAATTTGTCACTGTCATTGTCAGAGTTGCCCCTTTCTCTGTCTGCCCTGGCTGGCTCTCTCATCCTCCTCCCCCCTTACCCCCTCTCCTCCTCCTCCTCCTCCTCCTCCACGCCCGGCCTCCTCTGCCCCAGCACCGCAGCAGGAAGCAGTAATGGTGATTGTATTAACCCCTCGTAGAGAGCACTGACCTCCGCTTCTGTTCAGCTGGAGGTAATAGTCCAGGAACACACACACACATGTGTTTCAATGTGTACACACTCACCCTGCAGGATCCAGCCAAAGTTGAAGATTTTGGAAGACTTTGAGGGCTTGTCCAAGTAATAAATGAAATGGGGTGAAGAAGGCGATGTTCAATAAAGTGTGTCTAGTGTATTACAGAACTCTGACAAAGTCTGTCAACTGTTTGGCCACAATTGGCAGACCTGAGTTGGGTCCAACAAGGGCCAGTGCCCCTTTGAAAACAATCTTGGATTTACTTTTTGGCCAAATGTGTAGTGGTGTTTTCTCTCAGGAGCTAAAGGAAGCTAGGACTCCCTGATAATTAAAACTAAATCTTACACACTGACTAAAAGCCTTACCATGTCTTTGTCGTTTACTATATTTGTATTAGCTTGTCATTTTCACGGCCTCTCCATTTTTCACTGAGTTTCTTCAAATTATACAGTACTTAGACAGGATTACAACATGTGCTAAATGTCACTCGGTTTAGTGAAAGACTGTATTTCACTGTTATGGTGAGAGGCAGTCATGTCAAAGGGAGCCATGTACTAATCTATCACACCACTGCGAAACTGTGGATGGTTAGGACTCTGGGAAAAAGGCCAAAATCCCATTTGTCCGACAGCCCACTGCCCCAAAAATACACACTCTCCCTGTAGTTGTTAACCCTAACACCAAAAACAATGTGAAAAAGACATGCGCATCCCTGAGCCCAGTGGATTGGGTGCTGGATCACAAAAATCTGTTCAATCTGAACAAGAAAGGAAAAAATCTGCACACAAAAAAAGCTCCCATTCAACACATTTATTGGCGTTTCGAGCTACCGGCTCTTCCTCAGACTGCTGAGCAGTCTAACACCCGAACACCAACCAATCTAATGACTCAGGAAACGGGAGCGTTCACCAACTGAGGTAAAACTCTCATGGTTTTATTCCGACATTGGAAGTTTGTCTGTGACAGTAAAATCGGTTGAAATGTTGCGAGGATAGAAAGATAATCTATTAAGAGCGAAAAACCCCCACTGATTCAGCACCAGGGACAGTGGCAGCAGTCACTGAAACAACAACTCCAGGGAGAATGTTTTTAGGGCAATGGGTTTTCGGTCCAATGAGACTAATAGGCTGTCGGTAAAGTGGGTAGCCTCCATTTGAGGTTGTGGCAAAAGAACAACTTAGTAAAGGTTAGATAAAGATCATGGTTTTGGGATAAAATTACTACTTTGTTTGGGTCAGAGGTTGTTTGGGGTCATAGTTACAGTAATAACCATGTTTTTATGGTTTTATGAGGCCATGATTAAAAGAAAATAGTATTGACTCCTCCTCCTGTATTTCATGTAGTGTAATGTTTTATTGAGCAATCTGATGGAAAAAAAAATCCTACATTGGACTGAAAACAACTGGCTGGAAACAACATCATCAATCTCTAATCTCTAATCTTAATTATAGTGTGATTTATTTAGAACAGATGCATGTTGAAATTGTTGCCTATGCTCATGCTGTCCACACACAGACACGGTTTGCACCATGCAAATGCATTTACGGTAAAATCACAATGTTCCGTACAACAATTTTCTCCTTCCCGATAACTGATTCTGATACCTGAACTGAGCATATCAGCCGATACGAGTACAAATCTGATGCCATTATTTTTTTAGCAGCTGTATACTATTAACCCTGCATGTATGTGATTATTGTCATTGTTGCATGCCCTGGGTCAGGTTTAAATAAACAGCATGCAAGACAGTGTTGGGAAGTAGAAAAGCCCCTTTTCAGAGCTAATAAATTACATGATATCAGATTGGTGATAGACGATATTGGCATCAGTATTGGCACAACCCTGCAAATCACCCACAGTGGCCTGTGTGATTTGTAATGGTAGCCCGCAGAAGATCTTCAGGTTGCTTGTTACATTTTTTCCATCCTTGTTTTGCTCTTAAGCTCCTCCGTATAATAATTAATTGGCTTTAATAATTAGCTAGATAAGGAATATTGTGGGCTTATGCCGGTTGTTTTTGTATGACACAGATAACGGTGGTGTTTAAGTCATGAATTGATACATGGTGGATACTGAACTGAACATTTAATTATCTGTGAATGAATACTGAGTGGATAATTGTACTCCGCTACTGATCTGTACATTGTATTTGAGTATAAGCTGCTGAGTCGAAGATTCAGATAATCATGCAGAGATGTGCGGGTTTGTTTGGTTTGGTCTCTTTTTTGTCAGACTGGATGGATGGGCACATACACAGAAGAAGTGCTTATGGAGGCACCTGCCTGGAGGAAGAGAGGCCTTGGTGAATTTACAGCCTGTAGCAACTTAATATGATATAGTGGCTTTTGTTTGATATTTCGGCAAAAGATATTGTTGCACATTTCCGATATGAGCATAGTTGGAACACATAAGCTCAGAGGGCTAACTTGGCTTGTTTGCTATGATGATCTGTCTCACTGAACGTCCTGGCAAACCGTGTTTAAAAATCTGGCAGTTCAATAAAGTGTTCCTGATGGTGTATATGGAGAAAACTGGACAAATAGTTGAATATTCTTATTGAAAAGCCAAATCAGATCCAAGTGACAAATTTCTACGTTGGTTACATACCTATGTTGCAGAACTGTTTACTGTACAGTATATGCTGTTATACCAGTATCAGGAAATGTGTCCGATGCTGCCTAAAATGTGGCATTGACAAGTATGCGAGTATGCACCAATCCTGTACCAC
>JAJHUR010115181.1:0-14523 GCA_027495735.1 Lutjanus campechanus | reverse complement strand
CCAGGAACACACACACACATGTGTTTCAATGTGTACACACTCACCCTGCAGGATCCAGCCAAAGTTGAAGATTTTGGAAGACTTTGGGGGCTTGTCCAAGTAATAAATGAAATGGGGTGAAGAAGGCGATGTTCAATAAAGTGTGTCTAGTGTATTACACAACTCTGACAAAGTCTGTCAACTGTTTGGCCACAATTGGCAGACCTGTGTTGGGTCCAACAAGGGCCAGTGCCCCTTTGAAAACAATCTTGGATTTACTTTTTGGCCAAATGTGTAGTGGTGTTTTCTCTCAGGAGCTAAAGGAAGCTAGGACTCCCTGATAATTAAAACTAAATCTTACACACTGACTAAAAGCCTTACCATGTCTTTGTCGTTTACTATATTTGTATTAGCTTGTCATTTTCACGGCCTCTCCATTTTTCACTGAGTTTCTTCAAATTATACAGTACTTAGACAGGATTACAACATGTGCTAAATGTCACTCGGTTTAGTGAAAGACTGTATTTCACTGTTATGGTGAGAGGCAGTCATGTCAAAGGGAGCCATGTACTAATCTATCACACCACTGCGAAACTGTGGATGGTTAGGACTCTGGGAAAAAGGCCAAAATCCCATTTGTCCGACAGCCCACTGCCCCAAAAATACACACTCTCCCTGTAGTTGTTAACCCTAACACCAAAAACAATGTGAAAAAGACATGCGCATCCCTGAGCCCAGTGGATTGGGTGCTGGATCACAAAAATATCTGAACAAGAAAGGAAAAAATCTGCACACAAAAAAAAGCTCTAAGGGAGAATGTTTTTAGAGCAATGGGCTTTCGGTCCAATGAGACATTTCCAGGACTAATAGGCTGTCGGTACAGTGGGTAGACTCCATTTGAGGTTGTGGCAAAAGAACAACTTAGTAAAGGTTAGATAAAAATTACTACTTTGTTTGGGTCAGGGGTTGTTTGGGGTCATAGTTACAGTAATAACCATATGTTTTTATGGTTTTATGAGGCCATGATTAAAAGAAAATAGTATTGACTCCTCCTCCTGTATTTCATGTAGTGTAATGTTTTATTGAGCAATCTGATGGAAAAAAATTCTACAGTTGATAGAGAGCTTTGGACTTCAATCAATCTCTAATCTCTAATCTTAATTATAGTGTGACTTATTTAGAACAGATGCATGCTGAAATTGTTGCCTATGCTCATGCTGTCCACACACAGACACGGTTTGCACCATGCACATGCATTTACAGTAAAATCACAATGTTCCGTACAACAATTTTCTCCTTCCCGATAACTGATTCTGATACCTGAACTGAGCATATCGGCCGATACGAGTACAAATCTGATGCCATTATTTTTTTAACAGCTGTATACTATTAACCCTGCATGTATGTGATTATTGTCATTGTTGCATGCCCTGGGTCAGGTTTAAATAAACAGCATGCAAGACAGTGCTGGGAAGTAGAAAAGCCCCTTTTCAGAGCTAATAAATTACATGATATCAGATTGGTGATAGACTCACATACTTGCCGATATCCAATCCAGCATTGTAGGCCGTAGCCCATTTCCAATATTGGCATCAATATTGGAACAACCCTGCAAATCACCCACAGTGGCCTGTGTGATTTGTAATGGTAGCCCGCAGAAGATCTTCAGGTTGCTTGTTACATTTTTTCCATCCTTGTTTTGCTCTTAAGCTCCTCTGTATAATAATTAATTGGCTTTAATAATTAGCTAGATAAGGAATATTGTGGGCTTATGCCGGTTGTTTTTGTATGACACAGATAACGGTGGTGTTTAAGTCATGAATTGATACATGGTGGATACTGAACTGAACATTTAATTATCTGTGAATGAATACTGAGTGGATAATTGTACTGATCTGTACATTGTATTTGAGTATAAGCTGCTGAGTCGAAGATTCAGATAATCATGCAGAGATGTGCGGGTTTGTTTGGTTTGGTCTCTTTTTTGTCAGACTGGATGGATGGGCACATACACAGAAGAAATGCTTATGGAGGCACCTGCCTGGAGGAAGAGAGGCCTTGGTGAATTTACAGCCTGTAGCAACTTAATATGATATAGTGGCTTTTGTTTGATATTTCGGCAAAAGATATTGTTGCACATTTCCGATATGAGCATAGTTGGAACACATAAGCTCAGAGGGCTAACTTGGCTTGTTTGCTATGATGATCTGTCTCACTGAACGTCCTGGCAAACCGTGTTTAAAAATCTGGCAGTTCAATAAAGTGTTCCTGATGGTGTATATGGAGAAAACTGGACAAATAGTTGAATATTCTTATTGAAAAGCCAAATCAGATCCAAGTGACAAATTTCTACGTTGGTTACATACCTATGTTGCAGAACTGTTTACTGTACAGTATATGCTGTTATACCAGTATCAGGAAATGTGTCCGATGCTGCCTAAAATGTGGCATTGACAAGTATGCGAGTATGCACCAATCCTGTACCACATAATGTATTAGTCCCGAAATAGGACACTGCTACTTTCCAGGAGCAAATTTTATGGCCAGTGGAAAAGAGAAACAGCAGCTTTACCTTGGCATCAGATGGTTTTACAAAGTCTGGGTTATTGTAGCAGGTCTTGGTAAAGAGAAGGTCTTTGGAGTCTCCGTCAGGAGGGAGAATCCGGTGGGTTGTGTATTTCCCAGTCGTAGTTCAGAGGCAGAAGGGTCTTAGAAGAGCTAAGCCGATGCTGCAATCCTCCCTGACTAAGTTAACTCACTGACTGATAAAAAGGTGTATATACTGTACTTAATCTCTTATTTCAATCCTCATTTTCTGATTTGGTGCAGACTATTTGAGTTGTCTTTCTTTTATGATTGATCTGCATTAGTTGCAAAGTTCAGTTCAAAGGTATCAGAATCTGTATTGCAACATCTCTAATATGGGAGGTATGTTGAGAAAAAAAAAAAGTGGTACTGTTGATGTGCTTTATTTCAACTGCATGTGAACTACAGGTGTTCAGAACTGATGCACTGCTGAATAGCATCTGAGCAGTGATGCAATTGCTTAGCTTTAAATAAAGTGCCCAACTACATCGTCATCGTCTGAAAGAAACGATTCGCATCAGCTTAATTCATAATTTACACCTCTACTCTGAGTGTGTTACGTTTGTCTCTAAAACAACACCAGCCGCATCATTTTATTACACCAACATGTCTCACTTGGACCGTCTCACTTGGCTTTCTCGCAAATGTTCCCATGCCGCACATAGTATCAGTATCATAGTTTCAGTGCTAATATAACAGTTTCAGTGTTAATATAACTAAAAGAGTGTTTTCACTGTATTTTTAGTGTTAATATCAGTGTCTTTTTAAACCAGCTACCAGCTAGCACTGGTGCCTAACTCTAAAAGACCTGCGTGTTTGCAGTATTTGCAGTCGCCTCTTATCACGTATATCCTGAGGTATGAATGGCGAGACTCTAAAAAACTGTTTCATCTCAATTCTCTCGAGGGTTACGTGCTCAGTGGGCTTGTTTTCATTGCCAGGTTGACAGAAGATTAGTGTATCTATCACCAGTGAGTCCCTGTCCATGTGATATCTTGCCAAAATATCACCCTCATTAACCCCGACACCTTCACGCAGAGATCTGTAGATCTTTAACAGACGAATTAAAAAGAGCAACATGAAAATATTCAGAACGAGGACGGTGTTGCCTAGAAATATAGCTCGAACAGTATAATAGAAGTCGTATGCTGCTGCTGTTTAAATGCAGTTTAAATCACATGTACACTTTATGCACTTATCTAGATTGCCAGAGAGGCAAGCCTTTAATAAAAAGTATTTCTCAGAGATGTGTGTGGGGCGGAAGTCACACGGGGCACCTCCGAGCGTACGGGGGTTAGCACAACAGCTCAGACCTCCTGCACTCTTTCATCTGGCTGTTTCAACATCCCTTCACCCCCTCCACCCTTTCCACTCTTAAACAAATCCTCTTCTTTCTGACATCCTAACACCCACAAACACACATGCGCACAAAAAAAAAAAGAAAAAAAAGCCCCAGGGCAGAGCTGTGACCTATCCAGACTTTGACCTGTGTGGGTGAAACAGTCAAAGTCCTCGTGGACCCAGATGTCCTCTTGGCTTTTAAAACCGCACACTTTCTTTTCTCCTCTCCTCCTCCTCCTCCTCCTCCTCTTCTTCCTCGCTCGCTCGCTCGCACTCCTTTCCCTGCAGCCCCTCTGGAGACTCAGTGATAACCAGGGTAGACGGGAGGAGGAAGGGAGCGGAGGAAAGAAGGGTGGAGGGGGAAGAGGAGGAGGGGGGGTGATGTCCCGACTCAGGGATATTTAATCCTCTCTGTGAGGGGCGAGCGTCTCTCTCCCTCTGTTTGGCTTTGGGAGATCAAAGAGGCAGTTCAGATCCTGGCGAGATCGCTCGCTCTCTCCTCCTGAGTGGACCAGAGACTCACACACACACACACACACACACACACACACACACACACACACTTAAGTACTTGGGCTGACTGGCGAGGATGTCGGTGGTGGTGCTGGTGGTGGTAATGAGGCAGTGATTGATGGGACTTTATGCTTCTTTACTGCACTGTCTTAAACCACCAGTATATGAGCACATTCCAAATAAAATCAAATCTGTGTGTGGAGGAAAAATGGCTGGTTAAAAGAAGACCCACATTTTTCTTCTATCAACAGTATCGTGTGATTTCCTCTGGGGTTGAATTCGAGCTTTACCTCCGTAGAGTTACACTAGTTGAAAAGTTAACTTCGTACTCCAGCATGCTCCCACTGCGACTCACAAAGCTTCTTCTTTTGGCACCGACGCGATAAAACAAACACACCTGGAGTATACTGCTGGCTTTAGGCCATAACCAGAACGATAATGTGGATACATTTGGAAAAAGAAAAAAAAAAAAAGCAGCCTTTTTCTTTCTCTCTTTTTTTTTCTGCTCTGGCCCTCCACCCACACCAAGCTGATAATTCATCCACCAGAAACAGATAGTTTTAAAAGCGCTATCCAAAATTCAGGTCTCACGCTGCGATGTCTATGGGGAAAGTTTAGTTTTTCAACAACTTGGATGACCACTTTTGAGAAGCCTCATTTTCCGATTCATTCCATTCTTTTAAAAGATGCCATAAAATAGGGATGTCTCTTTGCCCTTGTGGTCTAAGATGCGTAGCAGGTAATCACAACATCACCAACGTCACCTCTGTTGCATTTTGTGCTCTCTTTTTGCTCCTTGCTCTCATCCCAGTGTTTTCTTGCATGTGTGTATAGGTGCCCCCCAGACTGAAATGTCCCAGCAACTGCGAGACGGATTGCAATGAAATTTTCTACAGACAGTAATGTTCCCCAGAATATGAAGCCTCCTGACTGCGGTGATCCCCTGACTTTTCCTCTAGATTTATATTTCAGTAAGATGTCTGGACAGTTATTGGAAGGATTGACATGAAACTCAGTACAGACGTTTCTGCTCTCCTCATGAATTGCAAGCACGTTGGTGATCCTTTACATCATCAGGTAAAATTTCAGTTTGTCCAACACTTTGGTTTATGACCAAATACCTGCAAACCTATTGAGATTCCCATCAGCCTGAGCTATACTTTGTGTTTAGTGCAAAGAGGAAGAGGTGTGACCTAAGTCATTGTTTTCCAAGTCACAAGTAAGTCTTATTTCTTTGCACTGAAGTCCCAATTAATGTCCCAAGTCAAGGCCTCAGTCCTAAACCGGTTATAATGCGTTCTTCGCTAACTGTAATTCCATTTAAACAACAGAACCTCAACTCACTGTTCTTTGTGGAACTTTAAATGTTGAACAACGTTGGAAGTTGTTGCATGTTGGTAATTTTCCACCTGCACATTTTGCATACTGTGATTTACAATATATAGCATTTTTTGTTGTCCACCACATAGATTTTGTGCATTAAAAAAATAGTCTTAGGTACAACTTTTTCCAACTGAAGCTCAGTAACGTGTCGTTAATGCTTCATGGTTCTCTGCTGCAACTGAATTGGATGCTGTCAAATTTATTCAGACTGTGTATCTAGAGAATTAAGTACAGACTTGCTGAGAATGTTTAGCATTTGCCTTGGTTGATTAAAAAAATTAAAGGAAATTAATTGATCTGTGGATTCACACAAGAATACTTTTAAATCTTTGGGCTTGGGGAAAAGTAGCAAGTATTTTCTAAAAGGCTCAAGTTCAAGGGAAGTCACGAGTCATACAGTAGGTGTTAAGATGTTATCTCGTAAAGTTGAGTCTGAAGTCATCAAATTTGTGACTCAGGTCCAAGTGATGTGAGAGAGGCGAGAGTCCACACCTCTGCTAGCAACTGCTAGCATGCTAACATAGTAAACTAAGATGGTTAACATAATAAATATTATACCTGCTTAACATGTAAGCTTTGTGCTGCTCATGTTAGCATTTAGTGCTGGCGTTAGGACGCCTCACAGTGCTAGTTGAAACATGAGGACGTGGTCGAGGCAGAACTCCTTCAGTTGACATGTTTTTCGGTCTTCGGGTTTAGTCATCTTAATGTTAGGAATAGAGATTCATGATAAATATCAGGACCGTCATATATTAGCCAACTAATATTGGCAATACTAATATCTGATTTGACAGGTTATTTGAGTATTTCATTTGAATTCATGGGCAAAATGCTCTATAAAAGCCAAAGTATGTTTGCCGAGGTTTTATGTACTTTAATGAACATTTGAAGAGTCAGAATTGTTATTTGTTTTTGTTGTAACAGTGATGTCAGTTTGATTTGGTTCGGTCAGAGCTTTGGAGTATTAAATCATCCATCTACATCTGAGCCTTTCTTACTCTCAGGTGTGCATAAACTACAGGTTATGAACTTCTTTTTTTTTTAATACAAAAAAACTGAAATTATTGGTTATTTTATCGGCCATAAGAAGCAGGTGATTATTGCTGATCAGTTTCAGCTGAAAAAAAAAATCCATATTGTGCATCCTCAGAAAGAAATTCGCTCCCCTGGGAAAACATGAGCCTTATACTCATACTCTTTTTTAAATAAATGACTTATCAATTTTGAAGTTTATGTGTTGATTTTCTGTTTTGTTTTGTGTTGTTTACTATTATATTTGGCTCATGTTTTTGTGCTTTTGTATCCTTCCTTGTCAAACTTTATTAAATGCAACAACCGCTTCAATATTGGACCTTTAGCAAAACCTTAGAATACATACAACGACAATGTTTTTTTTTAATGTCAGATTTTTAAAAAAGAAATCTTGCTTTCGACAATATCTGCAAATGGCAGCTGCAGTATGGTAGGTTGGGGAAACCTTCTTACCAATCCAATATAGATGTAATTCTGAGGGATTCCAGGCTGATCGTTTTTTTTTATACGAGGTGCACAGGTTGTGGTCTACAACATGAGATGTTATCCCTGGAAATTCCTACGGGCTTGGCTCAGAATTAAACGTGTTCAACAACTCTGCACGTATACTCTTCAGAGGCTGGAGCGCTTTATTGTTGGATGCAATAATGTTTTTCTCATCTAATGCCTAAAATGAGTTTCACACCCATTGCAGCCTTGCCAAGTGTTTATAATATTACTTAAAAGATATTCTCTGAGTCATGGAGTGAGTACATTTCAGCGCTTTCTGTTTCATCACCCTGGAGGAGTTTGTTAACAGTGGGAGCTAAAAACCGTATAGCTGGCGATAACAAAAGTGATGATTCCAATGTTTCCTTTCTATTTGTATTTTAATTTTATACCAATCCCCTGAAACACACACACACACATACACAGACTCATGCACTTACACACACGCACAAATGTAAACCCACGGCTCCCCTGCCACTCGGCTTCTGAGGTTTGCAGGTCTCTGATAGGAAGCCTCTGAAATGGAAAAGAGATAAGAGTAAATAAACAAACAAATACAATAAAACCGAATTTGTGCTGGTTCAGTGCACACAGAGGGAGAGGGGGAGAGGGAAACGGAGGGAGCGCACTCTGCAAGGCCCGACGACGAACCCCACAAAGATGCATTCTCAATAAAGCAAAGCAAGGTAAATACCTAAGTGAATTCATGCAAGTTCCATTTATTCAGTGAAATCTGTTGAGACTGTGAGCAGATAGAGGAGAGACACCATTTGGCTCTCGAACAATGGAGCTATCAGTTACCGCCTCTGTGTTCCCTCGATATGATCTCCGTCCATTTTATGCAACTGAATTGCTCCCAAAAAAAAAAGCATTTTATTTCCATCACAATAATGTCATTTGGTGTTGTCAGCTAATTCTCAGTGGCGCAGCGAGCTTTCTTTTTCAGCCCTCGTCGATACCTTAGCGGAGGAACCGCGCTAAACCAAATGTTCGGCACAGCCAATCTGCCTTTAAAGCAGTGCCACGGGCTTTGATGTGCGCCCACACCAACATGCCACTCCAACAGCCTTTCTTCTCAGATGTTGCTTAATTACACTATCATAGTCTGTTAATTACCTTATCAGTGCCGCATAATCCCATGGTCAGTGTCTGAACGGCGTGTATCAAAGCAACGCGAGTCTCTTTCATGTGGGTTTTTTGGTCTTGATTAGTGAATGCAACAGACCCAAACAGAAATTTGAAGACAACAAGTTGTGATATTAGGCAGTGCTTCATGTTGAAGATACTTCTGGATGAATAGCAGTTCATCGGTGCTTGATTGGAACGTCTCTTAACTACAGCGTGCCAGATACTGTACTGTCACTCAGTGCAGCCTTTGCTTTCGGGCTCTGTACAGGAGTGACTGTACAAAACCCAGCAACATGGCGGTGACAACGTGATGCAGAAGAGCCGTTGGCATGAGCAGACATAGCTGCTTTCACAACCTTGGTGGCACATCACAGAATTCTTCTTAAATGGAAGACCACACAGCCTCCCTCACGATGTGAAGTTCGTTCGAAGTGTGTGGTGGTGGTTGTATCTGCAGAGACCTGCCAGTATTTCCTTATTTTCTCATTATTTTGCTGCGTTCGGGACAATTTACCAACCCGAAGCGTCGGTGTCTGACATCCTGGGAACGAGGCTCAGCAATCAACTATCTACTGATGCTGCCATTAAAGGAATAGTTCACCCAAAAATCAAAATTCAGTCATTATCCACTCACCCTCATGCCAACTGCAGGTCAGGTTTAATTTTTTTTAGTTCATGAAACGCTGCCGTAGTTTCACAGGAAAACAGAGTTGCAGAATCTCCCAAACAATTTAAGTGAATGGTGACCGGTTTTCATATCAACAACAACAACAACAAAAAGACTGGTGTAAACCCAACCTTCAGTCTACATAAGGATGTGTAGATAATGACTGATTTTCCATTTTTGGGTGAACTATCCCTTTAAATATCTCTGAGGGGTTCAAATGATAAATTTGTTTCTAAGTGACAAACATTTAATCTTCAGTGTCCTGCAGAGTCTTTTCAGATGACTGGAACCGAGTCCCATCATTGGCACCAACTCTACTTTGTCAACATGTGGTCCGAGCAATTTGCAAATTTTCTTTTATTTATTTATTCACTCACATGTTTATTTTATTTTATTTTATTTTTCTGCTTCATACTTCTACCCCCACACCATCTCATTTAGTCTGTGCCCCCCTACTCGTGTTATGTCATTCTCACAATCACGTGTGTGTTTGTGTATCATTCAGCCAACATTAGTGACAGTTTTTTAATGTTTAATTCTGTGCTTCTGGCTATGATCAGGGTGCAATTCCCTGCTGATTCTAACACATGTGGCCTATATGATTTATTTACTATTTTATATTTATTTATTTATTTTTTAAGTTATCTTTTGGCAATTTTTTGACAGGACAGCTGGAGACTAGACAGGAAACAGGGCAGAGAGAGAGGGGATGACACGTACTGACAGCCTCCATACATGGGTCGGACGCTCTACCAACTGAGCTAAATGTCCACCCTATTTATTTTTATTAAAATTTTTTGTTTTTACTTCCTCCATTTTCCTTCCCATTATTACAGGTGATGGGAGGTGTTTGGGTGGGTCTGTCATTGTTTGTAATGCCCTGTAACTATTGCAACTTATCAATAAAAATGCACTTTACTGCACTAAATTTCCTGTAACATTACAAATGGTTGTACTTACACTTTTCTTTTTTAAATTTAACTACAGAAAGATCCAGGCTAAATCCCTGCCTCCAGTTTTCATGCCCCTTTACTCCAGCTCCGTATTTGACACGCAGAAATGCGATTTATCAATCTTGTTGTTTTGGAAAGAAAACATACTCCCCAAAATATGTAACTTTAACACTTTAAACAGTCACTGTTAGTTTCCCTGTTGATTAGCAAAACAGCAAAACTAAACAGTGTGTCCAAGAAATTTGTGAGGAAACGGGCCAAGTCCAAGAGAAGAGCATGTAGGCGGGTACATCTGTATACAGATGTTATGATTATGTTATGTGAGAGAACTCCAAGCAAACATAATATCTGAATTCATCATGTGAAATATTCTCTCAGTGTCTTCTTACAAAAATCATAATCTTCCATGTTGTTGTTGTGGAATGATGGTGTGGCACCTGTATGTTTACGTTGAGTGCATCTGATGTGTTGCATGCTATATGTGTCGGCTTCTCTCCACACAGCTCCGTTTCAATGCAGAGATGATAATTAAGAAATAATTGGAGGGGCCAGAGAAATGTTCCTCAAGCGTGGAAGATGCATGCCTAAATGTTAATTCCACTCGGAATATGTTAACGTATGCACAGATGTTAATGTAGCCTCCACGTCGGGCTCTTGTGTTGTGCACCTCAGTGCTCTCCCCGTGCGCACGTGTTCTTCCCCTCAGCTCTGCCAGCAGCCTACTGGATCTGTCAACTTGGGGAAAATTTCCATTTTGCAGCTAACTCTGCAGCCTTTTGATGGATACGTCTTGCCGACTTTTATCTCTCGGCGCGTCTGCAAACTAATTAATATTTTTTTCTCTCGCTCTCTCTCTCTCTCTCTCTCCCCCCTTCAGGCAAATATTTGTTTCCTCAGAAGTGAGCGTGGGCAAACCTTCCTCACAGCTCCATATGCTGCCAGCTGCCAATCAAGTGGGCTGGAACCCTGAAACTAATCGCAACCCCCTCCTCTCTCCTCTGTCTCCTCTTCCTCTCCTTCAGCAGAAATGAAAGAAGTTGGGGGGGGGGGTTGGGGGTGTAAAGGGGGGGTCTGTGTTTAAGGAAAATAAAGACATACAGTAGAAGAAGAAGAAGAAGAAGAAGAAAGGGGATGGTTGAGACACAAGCCCAAAGCAATGTCTCCTCTGTTCTGTCCATCCACAGAGATCCTCCAGCCCGTCTCCATGCTAAGCTCTTTGTTTTTATTTCACTTTATTGTATTTATTTATGTATTGTTCAAATGGATTGCACTGTATCTGTACTGGATTTGTTTTGTTTGCCAGACAGCTCCAAGAGTGCACAGTGCTTGTACACAGTGATTTGTGTGTCTCTGTGTGTGTGTGTCCTACCCAGGTATTGGTGTGTGTGTGTGTGTGTGTGTGCCTGAGCCAGAACACAAATACACAGGCTGGACAAAAAACAGCTTTACATGCTGCTACAGATCAGCAGCAGGTGAATGAAGATGGCAGCAGCAACAAAATGATTAATGCTGTGTTTTATCAACCACACTGCTGTAATTACTGGTTAATCCAACCCAACTAACCCTACACACCAAACCCTAACCCTCTGTCACAGGAGGCGATGAACAGAACCTCCTGGACACTTACCCTACCTTAGCGGACACAAGGCCAGTTCCAGTATTAGAAAGAGTGCTGAAAATCTGTACTCAAATATAAGTGCTATTACAATACTGAAATATTGCTCAATTAAAAGTAAAACTACCAGTGTTAAAAAATACTTAAAGGCATAATCTGCAACATTTTCCAACCAAAAAAACAATGTATAGACTCATATCACATAATCCCTTTAAATCATCACTTCGTAACTCACTAGAAGTGTGTGGTAGTGGTGGTTGTATCTGTAGAGATCCTGCCCTCTGCCAGTATGACCTTATTTTTTCTCATTGTTTTGTTGTGCTGCGGATGTTGCATCAACTCAAAATGATGCTATTTGACATCCTGATGCTTTTAAAACTTTAAAGTAAAGTACAAAGTATTCCTCTCAAAAGCCATTTTTAACATGTTCATGTTTAATGAATTTTCAATAGCAGGCATTCAGTCGAAAGGGGTTTCTGTTTTACCAAATCTTTCATCTAAATTGCTCACAGCTCCTGCATGGTTGTGATCAGTGGTCATGGTAGCCTCTTCAAACCTGCGCCTGCTGCAGCATTTTAAAAAAAACTACATGTCATGGTTTTTATTGCCTGTTTACGATCAGATAGCCTCATTAGCTACAAAATGCAGATGAAATGTTTGTATATTAATTCAAATCGTAGCAAAATCACTTAATTACAGTAATGTCAGTAGCTGTAATTAGTTATTTCCATCCCTGGCAAGTTCTACATAATGTCTGCATTGTGCCAGATTCAGCTTGGCAAACTGTCATTCTAAGACATTAAATTATCAAGGGTGGTTCTATACTGCACTCTTTTCCTCAGTAACTGGTGTTCTTGGTAAATATAGCACGAAGGTTGGCAAAATGAGAATTTTTTTTGTCTTTTTTCTTATTAGATAGTGTCAAAAGAAAGCTGGAAGAAAATGTAGAAGCATAGAGGGGGACAACACACACTAACAAGACGACAAGTGCCCCCAAGCAAAACGCTCCCATAAGTCACATATAGGTTATAAGTTAGGTCGATTGGTTGTTCTTTTTGAAATGGCAACAGAGAGAGGTTTGATGTGAGATAGTCAGCCGGTAAGAGGACTTACCCAGCCCATTCTCTTCAACCTGCACACCAACAGATACGCCAAACCGTCCCGTTAACTGTCAGGTGACACAGTATAAAGAGCGTGTCTGCATATGGAGGAGTGGAATCAAATAAACACAAGACTTTCACCCAGGAGGCTGGTGTTCATGTCCCATGTGAAACCAAAAGTCAACCTTATTTAAAGTTTTAAGCCAAATGATGTCCTGTGCATCTTTCTTTACTTATGTAACATAGAATACTTATTTTAACTTTAATCTTTTCCTAAAACTCACCTTGTAGTTTTGTTGCCTAAACCTCCCAACCTAACTACAACTGCTTCACATCATTAACCACATGTTTTTGTTTGTTACCATGATAATGAAGGTTTGACTATGGATCTGCTCTCCACACAAGTTAACAGGAAGAATGGGCATATCATCTGCACACAGAATTGAACAGTGGCGTATGCACTGCATACAATTTTAAAGTGTAAACATTTGTACACAGGTTGATGAGACTGGGTTGATTTCTCTCTGTGGTTCACATGACATGAAGCTAGACTGAGTCCTTAAGAGTCTAGTTGGCCTCAAACAAACTTGGCTGTACAATGTGTTGTCCAACCATTTTCAAGGACAAAAGTGTTTTTAAATTTCCAAATATCCTCACTGGTGAAAAAGCCTCTCATCACAGGCTCATTGTGGCTACATTCCACCTCCCTGATCTCTCATGTTTTCGTTGTTTCGCCACGATGAATCGTGCAAATGATGATAATGGCGCACAATTTCGGACAGTCTTCTTGCAAACACATTGTGCTTGCTTGTACACACAAACCTGGCCAGCTGAGCCTTTGAAAGTACCGCTCCTTTTCGCTCTGTGCTCCAATGACACTTGGTACCTCGTTCTCCTTTCCTGTTTCCTGTACTTAGATTTGCTATAGACTGGTCTATGTTAGATTAAATATCGAAACAAATTCAAATAGGTGAGGTACCAAAGATATCGCTGGAAAACCTGTGACATCGAGATATGTTCACATCTTAAATTAACCAGTGTTAGCAAAACACTAGCTAACTAGCTAGCTAGTTACATCAACATTAGCTAGATAGCTAGGGTTTTGCTAACATTAGCTAACTTAAAGCGATACTCCACTTTGTGAGAATAAGCCATTCAGTATGTACTCACCACTATGCCGATGTGATGATGGGTGAAGGTCTTCAGTTCACAAAACAATCCTGGAGTTTTAGGAGAAACAGGGTAGCAGCCTCATCCAGTACAATGGCAGTGAACTCGCGAGACTTCATATATATCTTAATGGACGCACGTGCTGAAGTCTTCCGAGATCGACGCCATGTTTACATCCTACCGGCTACATGCTACAGTTGACATTTCTGCTAAAAACATGGCGTAAATGGCGTCTTTTGCAGTTAATTTTCAATGTCGCGGCTCGTGGACACTTGGATTACACCACACAAGCAGGATGGAGACATTTTGTGTTTGTTTTGTGTGCTTTTTAAAAAAATGTTTTATCCGTGGTCACCGTTCACTGCCATTGTACTGAATGAGGCTGCTACCCTGTTTCTCCTAAAACTCCAGGATTGTTTTGTGAACTAAAGACCTTCACCCATCATCACATCAGCATAGTGGTGAGTACATACTGAATGGCTTATTCTCACAAAGTGGAATATCGCTTTAAGATATGACTCTATTGCTAACTATTACTGGAGCACAGGTCAAAAAGGGGCGGGACTT
>JAJHUR010115180.1:0-15825 GCA_027495735.1 Lutjanus campechanus | reverse complement strand
CATTTTGTTGTAGTTCCTCCCGATAAATATTAGTGCTGATTCACCAGTACATCGTAGTGTGACATCCCGCGTGTTAAATTCTGATTGAATCCACTTATCTGCTCTATGTTGGTTTTTTTCTCTCTTGATGTCCTCAGGTCATATAACATCAACAAACTAGCTGAACAAGCGGTGGAGGAGGTTCTAAAAATCGGTGCGTGTGTGCAGGTTTTGCTAAAATCTCTGAAACTAAAACAAAATCTAAAGTAAACCAGGTTTGTCTCTGAATGTGTCACAAGACTTCACTGACAAACGTGTGTCTCTCTCTTCAGGAAAGTCCCAAACTGGTCTTGATATCCCACTTAATCGTGACTTTATTGAAAAAGGTGAGTGAGTGGATCCTTCTTTATTTACTGTTGCTTACTGTTTAGGCACCTTGTTTTTTATTTGACAGTGGTTTCTGTGTGTTTTCAGTTACTGATGAATACAACGAGTCTCTGGTGTTCAGTCCGGACGACAGACGTTTGTTCTACAGCATCAGGGAGCCCATCGTCAACAGAGTGTTCTCCAGCAGCCAGCAGAGAGGCTTCGCCAGCAAGTCAGTGAACGTTTCCCCAGTGTCAGAACAAAAACAAAATAAGAGTTCACAGTGTTCACAGTGTCAGGGCCAGGCATAAGGGAAAAAATGAGAGGAGGAAGATTTTTTTCATATTTTGTATTTCGAGAATAAAGTTGAAATGTCACAAACAAAATGGAAATGTTGAGAATAAAGCCAAACTTTGAGTATGAGGCCCAGGCACAAGAAAAAATAAATCACTTTTAAAATAAAGTTGAAAGGCTGACTTTCACTTTATTCTGGACATTGCCTTTTTTCTCAACATTTAAACTTTTTTTCTCAACACTTAAACTTTTTTCTCAACATTTCGAATTTCAAATACTTAATTTAATAAAAATGAAATTCATTTAATTTAATCTTAATAATTTTGAAAACTTTTTCTCAAACTGGTATCTCAACTTTATTCTCGGTATCTCAGCTTTGTTCCTTTTGACATTTTGACTTTATTCTCAAAAACAAAAAAAAACACCCTCTGATTTATTTTTAATGCCTGGCACGAATACAGAAAGCTTAACTTGAAAACTTTATTCTTGACATTTTTACTTCATTCCTGAAAATGCAAAATAATAATTTTGTTGCGTTGTTGCCTCTGCTGCTTCAGGGTGTGTGTCCGCTCGCGGTGTTGGGACGCCTGCATGGTGGTCGACGGTGGGACATCATTTGAGTTCAACGACGGTGCCATCGCTACAATCAGCATGAGCGAGGAGGATCAACTCCGGACAGTCCTTCTTGAAAACTGAGACGAGTCCAGAGTGCACGACGCTCGACTGGTTTCTCTCCAGTGTTCAAACAGATGTGGTCAAAGGGAAGTACCAGTTTTCAGCTTTTAGCCTCCACAAGTGTTGAATATTTTTATACCTGGGAAAAAAGGTATCATTGTTACTATTGTTTTCTTAAACGTGTGCATTGTGCATTTTTTCAAATGATTTCCAAATTTTTTTGCCTTTTAACCTCCACTCCACTACCCACATGTTTCTAACAGTTTAGAATCCAAGGAGTTATAATGGCTATGATCCATTTTGTAGATAATGTCAAACAACACTTAAACTGTTACTACTGACTGTGTCACTGCATCAAATCTTCAGTGAGTCACAGAAAGTGGTGAAACATCAGGTATAAGGAGGGTTTATGTTAATACACAGCAAATTGTTTAAATCTATCTGTATCTATTTCTGATTAGATGTTGGTCCATTTTGGTTGGAACAGTGACTTACTCTCTTAATAAAACTGACCCAGCCTTGGTGATGACGCATGTCTATTAGGAGATCAGATGCAAATGGCCGTGAGGTTGTGATGTGCTTTCACACCAGTGCTTCCACCGGTTAAACTAAGAGGATAAGAATCAAGTTATTCTGTTTTTTTTTTATTGTCAACAAATCATAATTACTCCGACTGTCACTACTCTCTGACTTCCATGTGGCTCTCAGCCAAGTACATTTGTTCCTACCGAAGACGTAAACCTCTGAAAATGGTTCACAGATATGTAGTCTAATTTTCATTTAAAAAGGCTCAGTAATTTCCCCTAAAACTGTAGCTTTCGCTGTAGTTTCTAACAAACATTTTTCTCACATACAGGATAGTGCAGTTGTTGGGGACTATTTTCAGCAGTGGATTAATCCACATTTGGTGCTGTCGTGAGTATTTGGGGCAGCAGGATGTTGTATGCAGGATTGAGTCAAAAAAAACAAAAAACTAACTAAACCACAAACTATACTTGACTTCATGGTTCGGGTCTGCACATGTATGTTAGATTTTTTGACAATAAGAAAAAAATAGAACATCACTTAACTTCTCTCAAAAGTCTGATTTATGCTGAAAGTATATCAAAGTGTATCTATGAACTGAAAGCACAGTGGCTGTTTGTTACGGCTTGTTTATGGACTAAAGATATTTTTGGAACATAGCTTATATTTTTTCTAGCTGTTTGAGCCTCTTGGGTCCTAAAAAAAAAAAGTTAAGTTGGAGAGGAAAAAATTAAGTGCACTAAAAGCAGAACTCCATTTGCTCCATGTTTTAGGTCAAAAGTCTGTCCTGTAACGTCTCGCAGGACAGGAAAATGAGCTTTGGAAATGCTACTGAAACAGCAGCATGTGCCTGAGGCAGACATGCCAAATATTTGCCCAACAGAAACGACAGTTTCAACTGTATCTGATTTAAACAAATGATTTTAAACCAGTAAAGCCACCTGACACTAAATGCGTGAACAATGCTGTATTGTGATGCGGAAAAGGACACGGTGTAGTTGTAATGATTTTAAATATTTAACTGAGAAGGTCTCCTGTGCACATTTGTAATTCCACTTGATTAGAACATCTTGTAACTTCCCTGGACTCTGAACCAGACAGTGTTCTTTTTGATGATTAGTTTACAAAGTGATATGAAAATTGTAATATGCAGCGTGCCAAAGGCAGGGTTCCTCATGAGAATATTGTCAGTATGTTAGGATGTGTTCTGTTTTTGAATCAGATAAAGTGGTATGAAAAAGAAACGCTTCTGTGTGCTCATTTAAACTCATTATTGACTCTGTTATCTACAGTTGATTCTTTACTAACGTCAAGTCTTTGGACAAAGACATGCAGTGTGAATGTGGGCATGAATAGTTGTCTGTCAGCCTTGTGATGGACTAGTGATGTGTCCAGCGTGTCCCTCTCGCCCAGTGCCAGCTGGAATCAGCTCCACAGCCCTCCACAGGATACCTCATTATATACTGCCTGGCCAAAAAAAGAGTCACCACCTGCATTTAAGTAAGCAGATGAATAAGATCCTTCCATTGGATAATTACTGCAGTGATTAATATGTTTCAGCTGGAAACAAGTTATTTAACCCCAATTAATGCTTCTCATTTCTTAAACAACCATGTCAGAAGACATATCCTGTAGTTGTAGAAAAGATGTTACTCTGTTTCAGAAGGCTCAAATTATGCATCAAGTCAAGAAAACAAATAAGGAGACTGACGAAACTACTAAAACTGGGTTAAGAACTGTCCAACATTAAAACCTGGAAGGATAGTGATGAACCATCATCTTCCAGGAAGAAATGTGGTTGGAAAAAAATCTTGAATCCTCGTGATCAGAGATCACTTAAATGTTTGGTGAAATCAAATCGTAAATCAACAGTAGAACTCAAGGCTGTGTTTAATAGTGAAAGTAAGAACATTTACACACATGTGAAGAGAAGTCAAGAGATTGGGACTAAACTGTGTAGCCTTAAGAAAACCACTTATCAGTGAGGAGAATCAGAAAAAAAGGCTTCAGTTTGCTAGGGAGCATAAAGATTGAACTCTGGAGTGATGGAAAAAGGTCATGTGGTCTGATGAGTCCAGATTGACCCTGTTCCAGAGTGATGGGGGCATCAGGGTAAGAAGAGAGGCAGATGAAGTGATGCTCCCATCATGCCTAGTGTCTACTGTACAAGCCTGTGGGGGCAGTGTTATGATCTGGGGTTGCTTCAGTTGCTCAGGTCGAAGTTCAGCAACGTTATGTGTCCAAAAACTGAGGTCAGCTCCTACCTGAATATACTGAATGGACAGGTTTTTACATCAATGGAATTTTTCTTCTCTGATGGCACAGACAGATTCCAAGATGACAATGTCAGGATTCATGATGCTCAGATAGTGAAAGAGTGGTTCAGGGAGCATGAGACATTATTTTCACACATGGATTGTCCACCACAGAGTCCAGACCTGAACCCCACTGAGAATCTTTGGGATGTGCTGGAGAAGACTTTACACATTATCAATACAAGATCTTGGTGAAAAATTTATGCAACTCTGGACAGAAATAAATGTTTTGACATTGCATAAGTGTGTGACTTTTTTTTTTTTTTTAGCCAGGCCGTGTAGATAAAGTCTGACTATGGAAGTATCTCATACAACCAAATGACCTACATTACCTACAGAAGAAAGCGGTCAGTATGACAGGTTCAGAAGGGTCAAATTACTTCATCCAAGGTTAGCATGAAAATCCACGCTCAGCTTTCACATTTTCTATCAGTTTTACACAAAACAAGCATGGACACAAAGAACAGTTTGTGTATTCGATGGTTTACTTTCAGACTCAGAAGGGACAATGAACAGTTCACAAGTTAAAATTCATGTTCCATTAGAGTTCATATGATTGAAAAGGTCATAGAGCACTGATCATACAGCACATGTACACCGACATAATGAGCTCAACATAAAAGCAGCTGGAGAGACGTCACATGTACATCAATGATAACCAGGTCCAGTTGGTACAGCCGCACACAGCCATGTTTCCACCACAGCTACTTTCCCAATGGAGGAGGACCCTTTGGAGGAACTTAATACATTTCAACTACAGGGACCAAAGGGACCTCACAAGCGCACTGCAACGCCTTTTTAGTAAGGCGGTGTTTACATACATGTCGCTGCTGATTGGGGAACACCTGTTGCAAGTGAGGGAAAATGTATCTCAAAACCTGTTGTGCAAAGTTTAGGGGAAACATTCTATTCAGTCTGGAAACTGTAGCAAAACGCTGCCCACCGTTTTCAGAGGGGCATTATTTTACGTTGTGTTTCCATGGCAGGAACTTTCCCCAAGAACTAGGAACTTTGGAGTAACTGTGTTTCCACAGCAGGGATCAGGGTCTGTCTCAAGTTCTAAATACATTCCTTTACCCTCAAAAAGTCCCTGCCAGTGGGGAGGGGGGTTGCATCGCTGAACATTTCTGGTTGGATGAGTACTCAAAATATTTTACTTCAGCCACCATTTTTAAAAATCTGCAGCCACCTAGTGGTTTGTTTTTGTTCATTATGTTGAAGAAGAGAACAGATTCCTGTCCAACACTTTTCATGTTCCTCGCAAAAAATTTTAAAAAATTAAAAATAAATTGTGTAAAATCAGCTGTCGCTTCTAGTACTTAATGGTTGAGGTTTGCAGCACTAAACATTTCTGATTGGTCAAGTACAGCTTCGACCAATCATCAGTGGGCTACTTTTCCTGATCGTCTGAGATCCCTAGACAAGAATGATTGGTTGAAAGAACCTTTTAGTTCCTGGAACTACAAATTCTGGGTACTATGGGTGGAAACATGGCTAATGTGCGAGCCAGTGTATAAACGTAGTGTGGTGTGACAGAAATGTCCACAGCTGGTTCGGACATTCGAGATCCAGAGACATCGTTTCACATTAAAACCTCTTCACTGATTAAAATCAGCTGTTCTTCTCATCATTACAGCTGAGAACAGCACAGTTCTGCCATCAGTATGATTAAAATGTCTGAGGAATCAATTGTCCCAAACATTTACAGACTTCCTTCATCTGATGGTCAACATTTCAAATCGAGCCTTTTCAACCATGTTTCCCTTACAAAATATTTTAAATTAACACATTATTAGAACCTATAACAGATTCAAAATTCCACTAAAAGTCTGTGTTAACACATTCCAACAAGAACTGGATTCAACATTCAAATGTGACTTTCCTAAAATAAAGTATTACATTTCTCTACAGGCCTGCATGTTCAGTATGTAAAGGCCTGATCCTGTATGTGACCTTTAGTACCGTTCATGTCGACCAACGCTAAAAGCTTCTTCTGTAGCAGCAACAAACACTGAAACATTTCTCCATCACTGCACCTGTATGTGTGGGATCAAACAACACAGCCACACAGACCAACTTCAGCTTAAAAACACGACGGAGGTGTGGTTACAGTTTGAACCTCAGCTGACACTTCCTGTTCCACATGGCGCGGTCGCTGAGGGAGCCGACGAGCCTGCTGGCGGGCGTGGGACGGGCGATGCTGGAGAAGGGCCGGGAGTTGATGGAGACGTTGGGCATCTCCTTCTTCAGAGACGGCAGGTGGCTGTTCTGTACGACGCCGAACACGTCCAGCAGAGACATCGCGGGGAACATCTTACCCAGGTCGCTGCAAACAATGACGACGACAGTTCAGCGTTCGGCGACTTTTAAAAACTTGTCGCAGCAGCAGGGAGAGCAGCAGGGGGACTTACGTGAGAGCGGCGAGGTGAATGTGGTAACAGCGACTCAGGGACAGATGCTGCAGATGCTTCAGCTGCTTGAGGACAGGGAAGCTGTCGGCCATCAGCAGAGTGCTGTCACTGCAACACAAATCAGGGTCAATACTGTACAACAGACATGGAGAAAATTAAAGCTGCATTCATAATTTTTTTGGGCCACATGGGGGTGATCATGCGAAACAATCAAAACACTACGTGTAGGGTTTGTATGGAAGCTGGAAATCCTTAAACACGATTTTGATTGCATTACTTTCATCATAAATCACTCTCTGACTGAGCAGTTCCACTTATTTTATTTCTTTAACTGAAAAGCAGAGAGACTAATTGCTTTTGCCTTTCACACAAAATGAAGACAACCATGCTCAAATCTCCCTCGCTCCTTTTAATTAAATTGCAGGTATTTGTCTGATGATTATAATGATTGATTATAGGTTACCAGGTCTATTTACAGAAACGTTTGTTTTACTTTATTTTGGCATTATTCCTTAGAATACTAACAAGGAACACAACTTTGGTTGTTTAAAGCACAGTAACATGTGATTCAGTGTGATCCATGTGTAGATAAGTAGGTAATGTATCACAGCTGTAACCTGCTGAGGAAGCTTTCAAATGCACCTTGAACATAGTTGAAAAATGCTTGAATTTGACTTTGGAAAAGGTGCAGGAACCCTGAACATCTGACAAAATATTCTCCTTGAAGTTGCTAAAATGTGCCAACAAACGCGTTATTACTAGTGGTCGACCAGTGTGTTTTTTGATATTGATTGAATATTGAGAGAGCAGGGCAGCTGATGGGCAAGCTATTGGAGTGGTTATCACACCGGAATGTTCAATATCTCTTTTGGTACAACAGCACAAAGAAAAAAAAACATCCTAGGCTCACACAACAGGATTTAGGATTTTTCTCTATTTTTAAATGAACCTGCACAGTGCTGGTAGGATAAAAGTCCCCCAACGCTGGTTTTGCAGGAAGCCAAATTTCAGGAAGGAAAATAAAGACAGAACTGAAGTCTTGAATGATCGATTTTTAATGGCATCAGTTACATAATTATCAAATATTGTATTGTTTTAAACACGTGGCATCAAAAATGTATCGATACTTAAATATATAGCCTCAAAAGAAAGAAGAGTCAAGTATAAGTCCATTAATCCTGCAGGTTAAAACTTAACCTGTTGTCTTAATCAGCATCATGTTGTTTTAGAGGGAATTTTTAATCATTAATGAAATAGAGAAATATATTTGGTTTCTGCTGTAGATTTGAGAGGGTGACTGGCATTTAAGGGAAAGCGAGGTACAGTATGTCAGAAGAGACGTCGTCCAACTGCATTATTCTATACATTATAATAATAATCATATTACATGGCTTTGTGAAATACTTTCCTTCTGATTGGTCGGTTTCTAAGGTCTCATTTTTGTATAACAGACCATTGCTATGAAGGACACACATTTGCTATAGAGGCAGTTCTGATCACAGACTCTGGAGGAGCAATAAAAACATTTTTAAATCCATGAATTTTTTTTGAATCAAATTATTGATTTTTTTTGAGTAGCCATGTAATAATGTACAGTGAGCAGGTCATTGTTGAGAAATAAACCCCAACGGGATGATGCAGGACCCTGACATATATACTGAACACTGTCCACAAACAGTTTTAGATTACATTTGCTGTAATTTTGGGGGCCTGAAAAACGTGTTCACAACAGGAACTCACAAGGTGCCAACAGCCATCAAACATTTCATAAAAAATACAATCTTACCTTAAATCTAAGGTTTGGATACGGGGGCATCTCGTCACCAGAACCCTCACATCTGTAAAAACATGTAGTGCAGTCATCTCAGATCTTTATGTAAAAGGTCAACTTATCACACATATAAAATTATACATAGTACATCAGGAGGATATCAGGAGCAGTGCACAGCTGTCCTGCAGTGCACAGGGACCAACTCCAGTTCTATGCCAGCTCCTAGATCAGGAGCACTGACTGGAGAACTCACCTAACACACTAACATGTTTTTGATTATCTGTCTGGAACAGAGTTAATGTGGGGCATTTGCCAGTGTCACTCATAAAGCTGCTTCATCTGAAGCACACTGAAGCATTTACAATCGCTTCTGCCTCATATGCTTGTGAGTGTGAGCCGTCACTCTCATGCTGTTGCCTTCCTGCTCAAGCAACAGTCATAAACTGGCCTAGAATCAAATTAAAAAGTAAACAAAAGCCGCAGCACTCAGTGATTTATTGAGACTAGATTGATCTTCATCTCTTTATTTGCCCTCCATAAACAGACACACAGTGTACTATTGTGTGGTCTCATTTTAGTTAGAATGTGAACCACAGGCGAACCTCAAGAAAAATAAATATTTGCTCTCTCTGATCTGTCTGAATATAATTTTGACAGTTAAACAACGCCTCACGCCATGCCCTGTGTAATATACAGCCGCTCTGATCTGCTGTATTCTGTTTATCTTGTGTTCTATAGTGCCCCCTATGGGCCAAAAGTCAGCACAGCCATCCTTAACTGAGCATCATCTTTTACAACTGGGGTGCTTTGAATTAGATACATACTGTATGTATTTTATGAACATAACAGATCTGTGGTTGTGAATTAATGTAGCCACACTTTTGACAGTGTTTCAGCATGAGCAGAAAAGTAGCTTGTTTAGGAGAACGACTCACATTTGCAAAGATTAGAAGCAACCTGCTCTAAAGTCAAAATACATCATCGAATGCTTAAGATACAGAACGTCTTAAAGAGGAAGATTAGTGGTGATAAAGCGATCTCTGACTCACCGTCTAGCGTGAGGCTCTCTCTGTAACCACTGATGTTGAGGTGAGTAACAGCGGGGCTCACATTTTCCACAACACTCTTCACGTGATTATTGTTGAAGTTGCACCATGATATGTTCAGCTGCTCTATACTGCACAGGGGAACAGAAAACATGCAGCGTTAGTAAATGTGAGAGATGGAGGAGGAGCTTTTGGTTTCTGACCGGTGAAACGGACAGAGGAGCCCACCTGGAGCAGGATCTGAGCATGTCAGCCAGAGCGGGAGCGGAGAAGCTGGAGCAGCCGCTCAGGTTGAGCTGCAGCAGGTTTGGGTTCTTGGACAGAGAGCTGAGAGAGAAAGAGAGGGGACAAATATTTCTGTTTATGTTGCCATCTCTTCACCTGACACACAGTAGAACACAACATGGCTTTGGAGGTTTAGGAGAGCATGTTTAAGGTTGGTCAATGGGACAAATATAATCGGCCACTGACATTTGGCCAAGTTTTTCATTTTATTTAGCCAATTTAATGGTCTGCCTCAGACGAACGGGCACCTCTAGTGCAATTAATTCAGGATTTATTTCAACCAAATCAGAGTCGGTCACTGATTTTGTCAATTTGAAAGACTTGCGTTTGCAATTAAGCTCATATTATTTTAGTAAAAGAGAAGGAAAATGGGAAGAGTGTGAGGATGTTTTCTTTCTTAACTTTATTTTGTTTATGTAATGGACGCAGCAAACCCCCCAGGAGAACATTGACAATTGCCAGCAATTAGCCAGTTGCTGCCAGTGGAGCGAGTATGAGAGTTAAAAACGTACCTGATGATGGTGTCTGAGAGCTGCAGCCCCTCCAGGCTCAGATGCTCCAGCAGCCTGCAGTGACAGATGATGCGCTCCAGAGCCGAGGTAGGGATGATGGAGCTGGACAGATCCAGCTCAACTATCTGCAGCGGGCTACACAACAAAAAAGACAAACAAGGACAATCCCATCAAGCCACTACTTTACATTTATTTAACATTTAAAGTAACATATGTCCCTTATATACAGTATATGTCAAGTGGAAGGTACATTATACATGATCTTGTTAAAGGACAAGGTTCTGTATTTTTATCATTGTCAAAAATTCCCATTAAAATTGACCATGACCCGTCTGTAGATCTAAGCTCCAAGCAAGTGATCATAATCATTTACTGTAGCTTTTATCCAACGTTACTGAAACAGGAGGAAATTGAGGAATGTTGGGGACTATTCTCATCGGTGGATTAATCCACATTTGGTGCTCTAGTGAGGATTTGGGGCAGCAGGGTAGGGTGTGAGTGTGTGTGGGATTTAGTCAAAATAAACTTGTGTGTTCATGGTGATGAAGGAACATGTCACCCAGGGCATCAGTGGGGCTCACTGGTGTGTTTTTAATAGTTGTTGGAGAACAGTGGAGCTCTGTGGCTCAGAGAGAGAAGATACAGTACAGTAGCCACGTTGATTGCTGGGTGAGCTCTACACACGAGATCTGCTAACAATTAAAAATGTACAAAATATCAGAGGGGCTATCTATTTGAAGAAACCAAACTGAACTAAACTAAGATCTGGAGCCGTCATCAGCAGCTGGTGGACTCACCCTGAGCCTGTGAACTGCAGCTCTTCCACGAAGGAGCGAGGGCAGCGCAGCCTGCGCACTCCGGTCTTCAGCACCTGCTGCAGAGCCGGACCCATGTGGGTCAAACCCTCCAGGTCCACACTGCGCCACAGAGACTCATCAAACCTGAGACACACACACACACACACACACACACACACACACACACACGGGGGGGATAAAAATCAGATGCAGTGAATAACCTGCACACACAAAGTCTCCTGTCATATTACTAAATATCAGTATGCAGCGTTTTCTGCTATGAAGAAAATCTACAGTCACATGTTCAGATGTGGAAACTTTGTCTTCTAGGAGTGACAGACAGCCTGTGTACACTGGCTATTAAAATAGGATCTGCATCTGGACAGGTTATCCAGATAATAAACATCTGGATCTTGCCTTTGTGTTTTACACCTTGTACTTTCACTTCCCCTTCTCACTGTCCACACTGAGATCAGATCTTTGTCCTACAGAGCAAAACCTGCGTGTGAGTAATTTGAGGTGGTGGAAAGTTTACAAAAGCACACACATCTAAACACATTAAGTACCAAATTCTGGGCAGAAATATGTGTTCAAAAAGAGAAAAAAATAAGAGTGAACACCCCATAACCATTTATTAATATCATGTGATGTCTCCAGTGCTGACGAAGGGCTTGTCCCTGAAAAGTCACATGTATATTAATAAAGAGTTTAATTAAAAGAATTAAAAATGAGATGAAATTACACTGACAGGATGCAGCGTGCAGGACGACTGTAGAGCACAGGGAGGAGGACTTTTAATATGAAGATGTCGACTTTATTATCACCACCATCTTGTTGCTGCCGTTTACATTCACCTGACGCAAATTCAAAGAATGACCAACTGTATACGCCTCGGGATCCCCCAGTCAGAGCTGACCAATGTAGCCGGGGAAAGGGAAGTCTGGGGTCCCCTGCTGGAACGGTTACCTCCACGAGTGGTTGAAGATGAAAGGATGGACCCACTGTATTATTTTCTGAGTTTTAACATGAATTTACAGCAAATATGTTTTTATTTTGCTTTATATTTTCACCCTGTTCTATTCTGAATTGAATTAATCATCTGTGTTGTATTTTGTGTGCATTGTGAAGGAACTACAATTCTATTTTCGCCACACAGTCCTGTGTTGTATAACGATAACGCAACGATGTGCAGACTCGGTGTTTCAGGTTTTTTCCCTCCCTAATTTGAGGTGACGGCAAATCAGCTCCAGACTCTCTTAAAATAATCAGAGTTTTGTGAGTAGTTGACTTTGTGGAAACTTTATCAACTTTGTGAAATGCTGCCTATGACATATTCTTCATTATCTGTCCCATCTTATACATTCAGCAAATGTATCACATGAAGTTACTCCTTTCTTTGTATGAAAAATCAGTCAGTCAGTCCCGGTGTGTTGCAGGACCGGCCTGTAGACTGTGACTAGATAAAGTATCTGCCTTGTTAAGAGCAGATCAGCTGCACAGACCAGTGAAGTGCACACATGTCAAACATAGTTATTTCTTACTGTATATCACCTGTATTTTTCACACAGCTCTGTTGAATGACTCATCTTTCTGTGCTTTTATGGCACAGAATAGACATTTGAATCAGAAATCAGAGGTTTGTCTTTCAGTCTTCTCACCAACTTGCTCTCTGAATTTGTGAGCTAAAAACAAATATCTGTATCAGTATTGTGTTGTGTATAAATGCCAGCATGTTGTATAGACTCTGTCTACACCTACCTAAGATCCAAACCCCAGCGCCAGCCAGACTACCTCCAGATGTGGTCAAATAGACCTAATCACATTCTGATCAGTGTTTTTTCTTATCTGGTTAACGTGTCCTGATACAGATTCACATTCTAAAAATGGCTGTCAGTGGGTGCAGATGTAATATGAATGTGAAGCAGAACAACGGGATCAAGCTGGGAAGAAGGAACTTTTCACTCCTATAACACTGTCTGAAAATCACTGGTGCAATCTAGTGATCAGAGACTCACGCTAAGCGATGCCAGCGCTTGCAAACTACGGACATCCTGAGGAGGTCCTGCAGAGGGAGGTAGAAGATGATCCTGAGGAGCAGCTCGTCAGGTAGGTGGTCCCATGAAATGCCTGCAGAGGGAATAATGATGGAAAAAGTTGACACAGCTACAAACACTACGCTGCAGCTGCTTTAACATGGGGTCAGAGCACCGGTTCCATACCTGATGTGGATTCCTTTTTCCTCCTCGACCTCCTGGCGAGGACAAACTGGCTGCTGTCGTTCTCCTTCCCCTTGCTGATGAGCCGCTGGAGCTTGTGGCTGGGTGACCACTGCTGGATGAGCTCTGTTGGGGTGGATTCAGTGTCCAGGCCCTCGGTGAGACAGGCTCTGCACTTGCGTTTGTTGATGCTCCTGTTCAGAGACAACATGGAGCCCTGGACACTCAGGCAGGACAGGTCCTGCAGCGGCATGCTGGGTGAAAGGAGAAATCCTTTCAAATTAAAATGCTGAGGTTACACAATATGGTATCATGTTCTTTTATTGGAACATGACAGAGAAAGCTGCGTTAGCGACTCAGCTTCCTCCAGAGGAGAACATCTGTCTGTGCCCGCCATATTGATGCAGCTACCAGCGGTGAGACCGCGCAAATTCTTAATGCAAAACAAAATTCTTTTTCATTTCTGCTTCAAGTTCTATACACATGTAGAGTAACACTGACTTTTAAATCTCACGGTCTTCATTTTAGCTTTTGGCGGTTTATTAACCCAGGAAGGACTCGGAGACAGAGCTGAAGAGAGGAGGCCTGACTCAGATGAAAGCGCGGTATCGATTAATATTAGCTTCAGTTTTATACTAAAACTCAAAATGGCGTCTCACAAACACACTGGATAAACAACTAACGTTACACATTTGTAATCCGACTAAAAGTAACTCTGAAAGTTGATTAAGTGATATAGCTTGAGTTGGAATAACTAACCAGGTAACGTTAGTGTTGGCTCGTTTTCACATGGACAGGACGTTCAACACTGACGATCGTGCAGATACTTTAAATAATAAAATCTAAACGTTTTGCGTGCTCACCTGTCTCCTGGCATGTCGTCCCGTTCAGATGAAATGTTGTTTTCCGTGAAGGAGTGAACATGAAGAGCTTCACTGTTACTGTTTTCACCGCAGCCCTCCAACTCAAACCGACTCTTTAAACTCACCGCCAGGCAGCAGGGCGCCCTATATTCACCACGTTACTTACGTGACTACGCCATACATCCTACGTCATGCGTCTCACTGAGTGGCCCGTGTGGCATTCTAGTATGGCTCGTATTTTCCGCTTTTTTCACAAGGAAAATAAAAAAGTTTTTTCATTTCAGCGTCTGCATGTTGTTGTTGTTGTTGTTGTTGTTGTTTTGTTTAAACAAAAAAAAAAGACTCTTTATCACTCATTTCAAGTATACAAAAACAGTAATATGAAAAAATATTCAATTCTATCAAAGAATAAATTAAAATTATGATAAAATGTTTAATTTGGAGCACAACATTTAGGGGTTTCACAGCTTTTCTATTACATGAGGTATATAAAGTTCTAATGTAGGATTCGGCTTCCTTTTTTGAAAGGTACAGAGAGAGGGTTTGATTTTATGGATATTAACTTGGCCAGTAATATGAGATTATACAGAAAAAAAAACTTAAAACAAAGTACACAAGCATCATAGTCAAATGTCCAGAACAAATGCGAGACTCTGGGTGCATGTTACAAAAAGTGCACTTTGTGTCGATGTTCTTGAACCTAATTAAAAATGACTTGACAGGATAACAACGATGAATGAACGATGAATCTTAAAAGAAATCTCTTTAACTTTACTCACCAGTAGATATCTATTGAAACTTTATATTTTCCCAACATAAGTCCTGAATAAACGTATTCCAGGTTGCTATTACGTATGGGACCGAGACACAGTCAGTTAGGAACAATGTGAGAATTTTTTTTGTTATCTTTGCCGGACGCTGGTAGAAAATATAATTTTCCTGTAGATGCGTCAACTGGATTAAGCAAAGGTGTCATAGCAGAAGGTAGAAAGGCACAATCTTCACAGAACGTTATAATCCCAGATGGAACAGCATCAAAAACCACTGCAAATTATTTAGGGCTCATATAATCTTATAATGACAGAGAAATTCTTGGTAACCAAAAAGTTGATTAGTTTTGAAGTATTAGTATTGAAAAGTTGATTCACCAGTACAACACCATTCCTAAACCAACTGTCAAAAAATTAAGATTTCCTTTTATAACACACATCCATGTTGTTCCTTATAAAATATCTGTTTGGAGAGAAATTGTTATTATAAATGAGGAATCATGCCAGAAGTGTAACAATATTCTTGATCATTCTGACATATCATGTCCTACCAAAAAAAAAAAAACCTACTACTACTACTACTACTACTACTACTAATGATGATGATAATAATAATAATAATAATAATAATAATAGTTGTAATGATAATACTAGTAATAATGATAATACTCTAATTTCTGATTGAAATGTGCCAAATATTCAACAAAACACTGTGCGTTTTGTGTTTACAGTTTTATAAAAAAAAAAAAAAGGGTGGCAGGTTTCAAGAAATGTGCCTTACCAATTGTGAAGAACTGTAGTATAGTAGTTTGTATTTTTTGAGGAAAATACTTTGTACTTTTACTTTGATATTTTAATACCAGTAGTTTTTGCTTGTGGTTGAGCAGGCTTTTAGTTTATGATCTGGACGGAATTGATTCAAGAATGACAAATAATTCAGTCTAGTAAATTAAGCAAATGCAGTTTATCATGTAACCATGAATATGAACACAGTGAAATA
>JAJHUR010115177.1:0-11427 GCA_027495735.1 Lutjanus campechanus | reverse complement strand
AGAGCATCCCAGGGTGTTAGGTTGGAGAAGGTCTGTCTGCCTTCCAAGGACTGTCCCCTGGAGATGCCGTCTGGGGCTGCTACAAGGTCAGCCTGCTGCTGGCTGCATGTCCCTCAGGCTAAGTGCTCTGTTCTGTGTCACTGAGGGAAGAGGAGGTGAGGGTCTGGTTGAAGCCTGAAAGCATCAGTCTCCTGACATGGGTCTGATGTCACATCAGCTAGAGAGAGATCACAGTGAAAGAGAAGTGGACACAAACCTTTTCTGATACCGGCAAACCGATTAGGACAGAAGGCAAAAAGCTCGTCCCAACAGTCATTACTGTGGTCCGGGAAAAATACAAAGCCTGAATCAGACTAATTACCAAACTATGCAGGGGAAGGATGTTGCCACAGATCTGATAGGCTGGGATTTCTGCAGTGCAGTGGTGCCTGCAGCCATTAACCAAACTGATATTTTTCATTTTCAGTCATCAAAATTGAACTGAATTTTATGGTCTTTGCATTTTTTATTAAACGCCTCCACATAATACATTGATTGTATCTACTGCTCTATCACTTGACAATGCCCTATGCCAGAGTGCACTGGGGTATTCATTAAAAAATAATTTAAAAATAATTGGTTTTGTTGCTTTATTTTGTTGTATTATTTTGTTGTATAAGCCACAGAATATACTGGAAATCGAAAGTAACATGATTTCATTTTAATCTTTTCTCTGTCTTGAATTGCCCATCTTTAAAGTTCCCATTACAGAGTTTGCAGCATGCTTATTGGTTGCAGATAGAGAGGTACGTGTCGCAGACATTAATTGGCAGTTTCAGTAGCCAATAACTGTGTGTGTTATGTCCAGCTGAAGTAATCTATGGATGGATTAAGGGTAGGAGCAAGAGCGATCCTGTTATGGTCGTTTTCCACTGGTGGTTTTGGCCACACCAAGCCAAACTGTACTACAAATTGCATTTCTATTATCACTTTCAGCACACCGAGCCACGCCCGAGACGGACCTACTCTTGAGTGGGGCCAAAGCAAACCCGACCCTCCTTCAAGCGGGTTACATTGACGTGTTGCCGAACTTTCAGGTATCTGCATTATCTTACTGTTTTATATTCATTTTTAGCTGTGTCAGAATCATGTGAAGTTACTGCTAATGAAACCACTGAATGAAAAGATTTTCTGTTTGTGTGCTGATAAAAAGCATTTAAATTACAAAACAACATGGGACTTTTATTGTGAAGAATTTAAAGAAACGTTTATCCCAGAGATATACATAAACGGTTTATCCACCGCTATACAGCCTCCTCGAGCTCCTCTTCAGTCGAAAGACACACCTTCAAGGAGGCAGCCCTGTTTTACTGGAAATACAAAACCCTGCTGTGCTGGGCTGACAGGCTGAGTCAAACTGAGTTGAGCCAAGCCAGCTCTGTGTGTGGAAAAGGGCCATTAGCTGACTCATCCCAGACTAAGAGCTCCCAGTGAACATGGCCAGACCGGTACCAAAACAGCTTCAAAGACAAACGAAGGCCAGTTTGTCAAGTAAGGGATCATGTACAAACCCTTAAGGGGTTCATTTCTCAATAATGATCTGCTCACTGTACATTATAACCGAGATTTAAAGGTGAGCAGCTGGAGAACATCAGATGGGAAACCAGAAAATAGTTTCTCCATAAAACATTCAGTATGCAGTCTCACCCAAATCAGTAAATGAAGTTATGTGCTTTTGTACAGTGAGGCCTGGACCCCAAAACACTCCAGTCCGCTCCGGAGCATTAATATATTCTCCTTTTATGCTCTGCTGAATCCTCAGCAAGAAAGCTTTTCATTGGATGCAAATTTAGTAACACCCCTGAGTGCAGGATGAGTCTTCCAACAGTTTTAAATCATTTTCCAGGAAAAGACAAACTCTGAAACATCATTGAAAATACCCGAGAATATCTACAAAACAATTTTCTTGTCATTGTAGGGCCAGATACTGGTGTTTATGTGACATACAACACAAAAACACTTAAACATCAATTTTGACTTCATGGAAACTTTATTTGTTTTTGTGCTGCTTACATGACGTTTGTGTCTGTTTCCTGCTGTATTGATTTTGAATTGCTGATGGGTTTTTTTTGTTTTGAATTGTTTTTTACATGCTGTAAAAATGGGAAGAATTGTTTTTGCAATCATTCTTTTGCAATGATAAAAACTAATTTCCCTCTAACACATATTTACCACTCATCTGAACAAAGCCCTTCTGTGTCGCACTGATTTTGCATTTATATATTTGCGACTGTTTATGCTAAATGACTGCCTGGAGGTAAGGTGGAAATCACTTTCATCTAGTCTCTGTTGTATTTTAGAGTGTTTGCTGGGTTAAAGTGTCTATGTTGAACAGCAAAGCCGTGATTTTGAGTGACAAAAGAAGAACAAAGTAAATCAGACATTTAAAACGGAGAAGTCAAAAATTATGTGGCGTATTGTTGTTGGAGAAGATAATATGTGCTAAGCGATTCAGCTTGTTTTGAAATAATTGCATTCACAATTATAGCAAAAAAAGAAAAAGGAAAAATGATTGTCAAGAGCTTTGTGTTTTGCTCTGCCTCACCTGCTCTCCACCAACACAAAGTCACATTCACAAGGAGGGTTGAAATCCTGCTGCATGTTTTAATCAGTCAGTCTTTCTCCGCCTCTCTGTGTAGTGCTGTGCAGCAAATGAAAAGTAAGCAAGTGATGTATAGAGGCAAGACACTGACACAGAGGAGACAGAAACCACTGTGCAAATCTTCCTTTGAGGTTCCCGATAAACACCTTCATTTTATGCATTTGTTTGCTGGCAGCTTTATTTGTTAAAATGTTTGTGCTCCTGCAGCTTCAGCCCGTACTGACACAAATTGGACAAAATGCGCATTTGGGCAAAAGTTTAAAGGTATAAAAAGAACACTGCAGATGTTTATAAAAGTTAAAATCATCACAGTTAGCCAGCTTCATTTGTCACAACATGACAACGCCGTTACAAAGGTTTCTATGGACTGCAGGATGACAAGGTAATGTGATTCAAAAGAAGTCAAACCAAATTGCATTTCTTCAACTTTCTGAAATAACCTCCACAGCCCTGCACATCTGACTGTGCCAGACACACACAGGTGGCTGCTCTGTATCTCTCACTCCATTTGGTGCAGCTTCACTCAAATTCAAATTTAAAGCAATGCAATTTACCACCTGAGCTTGTAACAGTGGCTCAGCAGCTGTAAAACTACTACAGCCTGAATAACGATGGGTAGATGATCTCATAACCAATAGGTATAAAACAAAATGACTCCATTTGGTGAATGTTTTTATCCAGATAATCTGACAATATGTGTGCATAAATTTTATGCCACCAAATCAACAATGATAGCAACCATAAAAGATTATAAAATGTGTTTGTGCATTTATGAAGCACAATAACTACAACAGAATATTGAAGCACTAAATACCATTATGTCATTGATCATGAGCTAAAAAGTAGGCTTGTTGTGGTTTCTTGCTCCAGGTATAATAAGAGGTTATATTAAAGCCTAGCTCTACACTTAAGATAAGATCAGATAAATCTTTATTGTCTCCCTTGGGAGAAATTCATCCTGGACAGACAAGAGACCCAAGGCGCCACATCCACACAGCCATCCCAGATCCACGCCCCACATACACAATCAAACCACAATTGACCTACAACACATGAATGCTGTATTTTGATTTTCTTCTCTTCTACATGGCTCTTGAACTGGTGAAGATGCACTCTTGGGACATAATTTCAGTCTGTTAGCATTATGTAATGTATTTAGCCAGCACATTTAAGACTCTTTCACAGGGCTCCAGTTTTCAATGAGTCAGCTGGAAGCATTAAACAATCAGCTCGAGGCAGCATTTTCATGGAGCTAATGTTAGCTGACAGAGCTAGCTAGCTACAGCTAATAAAAGATCTTCCAGCAACAGTTGTCTTTTCAGTCTGCAAAACTGCTGGTTAGACATGAGAGCCTGCTTTCGTGTACCTCCAAAATCAAGGACTCATTGTGTAATGAATTACTAAAGCTCAATTTAGAGCAAAGATTTGCAATGAGACGAGTTGAAACTCGCAACTACTTACAATGTGCCAGTTGACAAAAATGCAGCTAGACAAGACTGTGTATTGTTTCCATAGTGGGCTTTTTTTTTTAGCTTGATATAATTGGTAGCATCTTGAATGAGGATAGTGAGTTACTTGCTACAGTTGCAAAACAGTGAGACTGTCTGGAACACTTGGCTGTAACAAAGAAATACCCACTGGGCTTATCTCAAACTATCTCGTGAACTTGAGACCTACCCTCTTTGGTCAGTTTCTCGGACCAGGTGCCATTTTGACCAACTTAAAGTATCTGACTTGACCATGTGACTTCACAAGCTGATTGAGGGCCTTTGTCCATAGCATTTTTTTCTGTCAAAACGGCGCAGTCAGAGCACTGGGATGAAGAGTGTGGTGTGCGGTTAAAAAAATTGCTTCTTTGGCTTTATTATCTATTTGTGTTAATTTGTTTGACTTTATTTTTCACTATGAGGACCACCTGGAAGATGGTTGCTCTCATATGGCCCTTTTCCATACCCATGTGTTGGCTCGGTTTGACTTGGCGTTTCAGCCCAGCAAGGCGGGCAATTGCATCTGGGCTACCGCTTGAAGGTGTGTCTTCATATGTGCTTGTCTTGAGTCAAGCAGCTCTAAAATGCCAGTAAACGTTGATATCCAAAATATGAAGCAACAAAAGTTTACCTCAGCTGTATGTTATCTTATTCAGCTGAAAGTGAAGATGAAAAAGTAAAATAAAGCAGATAACTGAAAGCACAAACAGTGACAGAGGAGAGAAACTAAACTTAAGTAAAAATGTCTTTCTCTCTGACACATGAACTGAGTCTTCACTCCTTGTTGTACATCAGACAAAAACAAAACAAATAAACAAACAAACAAAAAAAAAAAAAAACAGAATGGTATACTCTCTTCCGTTTTCTTGGGTTTCCAGGTTGACGAGTCCCCATCTAATATGTGATTGGTTGCCTGAAAAAAAGCGTCAGTGACAACACCAGCACCTTTCTGAAACATTCAGAGATTTTCAACTAAAGGCACTCAGTATTGCTGCACAAAAAAGGTGGAGTGCTCTGAAAAAAAAGACGCTGGTTGTGGCACCTTTCCTCTTGTCAGCCGCAATTTAAAAAAGGCTTGTGCTCCGAAAAAAAAAATGCTATGTGGACACAGGCCCCAATTAACTAGTGAAACAGGTAATGAGGTGCCTTATGTTCTAAAATGATTACTGCTGATTTCATAAACCTAAGTCACATGTGACGGCATCAGCCCCCTCGAGTTAACCTCACACCCCTACAACTTTTCCCTGAAACATTCTAAAACCATTAATGTCTGTCATAGATGTTTCATCTGAAACAGCCTTAAATTTTATGTGTGGTAAATTTTTGTAAACTGCGTATTTTGGCATCTGAGAATGGAAAGCTTGACAGCAACAGCAACAGTAACTACGAGGGCAGGACACTGTCTAATGTGTCTACAAATCATCAGCCAAATTAACATGATGTATGCCATAACACAGTTTACATGTAATTTGCCTTGTTGCCTTGATGTCAAACCATTTTTTTTATATAGCAGCAAATCAGAACAGAAATTATCTCAGGAAACTTTTAATATAGAGCAGGTCTAGACCCTACTCTATAATATTACAGTATTTACAGAAACCAAACCCCAGTTGCATACCGTGCAGTGTTGATGCAGAGCTGTACTGGCTGTAAGATTCAGACACAACTGATTTAAACAGCCTCAGAGCATCATGTTTTCTAGAAACAGCAGTTTTGTAGAATATGAATTAGACGTATTCACTGATAATTGTAGCCTATAACAAAATCTTGTTTACAAAATATCGACTGATGTAGTGATTTAAATTAATCCTGTCATGTTTTCAATTACACAGCATGCTCAAGTTTTCGTACTTGGCCTGTTCCCGCAAATAAGGTTTCTTCATGAGCAAGTCAATACTGAGCAGTTAAAATGTGTGAAATTGAATAGTTTCATCTCATTTGTGAGAGCAGAGTGTTTAGAGATCAAAGTGTAAATTTGGGGAAATGAAATCTGTACTGATGGTATTTCTTCCCCTTACATTACCTTAAGGTAATGGGATGATACGAAAATATTCACACATTGAAATCTTTTTATTATCAGATTTTAATTTCTTTTGGCCAAACTCATTCCCCCGCTGTGTTGCTGCACAAGCAGATTTTTGAAACATCCTGCTCACATCTGTGCTTTTCTCTGCCGTCACCTCATTTTCACTTTTCTACTTATATGGTATGTTATCTTTTCAGACAGCTCTCATACGCAAATACATGTACCCCTGGCTTGATTGATTGCTTACATATTGCTCCTACTCCTAATGCTAATCTGTTCTGTTACCTATTCAAATACCCCTGAAGAGGTTATCAACTATGGGAATATATGTATATATTTATGAAATTTGCAGGAATATGATATTAAAGTAAGGCTTTGAAAGCATAACCAGGTGGGATTTACCTATATTAAGAACACAACAGGGCTAATTCAGGCTTTTTCTCATATTTACAAATCTATCTATTTCCATCTGGTCTGTCATATGTGCCCTACATTTGTATGACATGCTACAAGGCTCCCTACACACACACACACACACACACACACACACACACACACACACACACACACACACACGCATTCCCCACCTCCCTTCTTCCTCTGACCCAACCTGTCGGATCTGAGCCATCCCAGGGCATTTAGCAGTGTTTGCCCCAGCTGAACCCTGGTCCACCTCACAGCTCCTCGGGGGGCATTTCTCATGGCTCAGCCTGATCTCCAGCTCTCCAGCTGGGGCTGACACCCTTGGGGGATGATGGGGGGAGGTGGAGCACAGACGAGGGGTGGCGATTCTGCTCCCAGACAACAACAGAGTGTGAAAAGCTTCAGAGTTTGACAAGAGGACCTGAGGACCTAGGTGATATGTGCACACAAGCACACATGTGTCACAACCACCACCACTGCTGATACACACAGGCATGCAGGGTTGGAAGAAACAGAATACCAGCAACAGCGTTATGCAGTTAAAACACAAAATATGAGTAACTGTGTTTCATTACAGTTTAAACTGGTGGCATTCTGAAAATAGTTTAAGTCTTCAAAAATAGGCTACTTGTATAGATTGCTTTGCTTGTTTTATTTGATCTAAATTTAATTTGAGACACGCATTTCCCCATTAACAGATTTAAAAGTGCACAATAATTAGTGTGTGTGCACCTGCCACACACCACACAGGAGGAGATGCTCAGCCAGGACTCTGTCAGGAAGGCATGTTTGGTTTGGAAATCTAAAGAATATTTTACACTTGGTCAAGCAACCGTGTCTTTTGTCCTTTTCCAACCCTAACCAAAGTGCTTTTACTGCCTAAACCTACCCAAAATCACACATTTAGTTTAGTTTACTTTCAGGTATCTAGTTTATTTTATTGCTTCATGCTTGCTTTCAGCTGTATAGGAGTCATGTTAAGTTACTGCTCATGAAAAGCCAGCATTTCCTGATTTTGCTGCATCATAATTAAAGCTTTTAGATTCTAAAAAATAACAGGGGACTTTTATTGTGAAGAATTTATTGGAAGTAAACTGTTTTTCCACCGTTCAGACACTCAGCTAAAGACGAGTATGTCATAAATACACACTTTCAAGCAGGTGCAAACTCTGCTGTGCTGGGCTGACACAGCAAGTTAAACTGAGTCAAGCCAAGCAGCACATGTGGATGAAAAAGGAGTCAGAGTGGCAGAAGTTACCGACAGAGGTGACAAGCTTTCATTGCCTCAACCGAAAAGGGGGCGAAAAATAGCACATCAGCCGAGGTGTCATGTTTACATTACATTACAGAGCTGGAGCTGATAAAAACCCATGAATCATTGGATCCAGGAATGAATGCAGATTGTACCCTTCCCCACTGAAGACAAAAACCAGATGTTGGGGGCTTTAGTAAGTTTAGTGCTCTATATGACCTAGTGAGAATAGTTAAAGGATCAGTCCAGTAGAGGTCATTCCCAGAAGCATGTGCATTCAGAGTGACCCAGATAAATGGGCTCAGCAAGATTTAAAGTATTCCAAAAGTAATCCAAAGTAATCAGAATATGTCACTTAATTTGAGTAATCTAATGGAACACATTACAAAGTACATGTCAGGGCATGTAGCCTGCTCCGTAATCTGTAATGGAATATGTTTTAAAAGTAACCCTCCCAACTCTGCACACCTGCATGCGTCCACTTCTATAAAAGGGGAATGTGCAAATATGCACAGGGCACTTAAATTGATACCCAAACACTTGTTTTGCATAAAAATCAAGGTCATACAGTCTCAATTGAATGGCGACCTTTTATCAAAAGCTCTCTCGGTAATTAAATGGAAACAAAGAATTATAAATGAACAGAGTGCTAGGGTTAGTGAGGCCATTTTACTGTAACTGTGTGTGTGTGTGTGTGTGTGTGTGTGTGTGTGTGTGTGTGGGAGTATTGGACCTACAGTATTCTAATGTTTGTTTCAGCCTCCTGCAGGTAGCTAATGACTGCATTGTATCTGACTCTTTTAAGGTACATCAAAGAGATGCACACTGTTGTTCTGACAGACTATTGTTAACATGGAGATAGCAAAGTAAAATTAATATCTTATTCTTGCCAAAAGACCCCAAACGAAAGACACAAGGGCAGGAGGCAGTCAGGGGATGCATCGCCTCTGCTGGCTATAAACTTTGAAACGAAAGCATCAGGAGTTCATCTGCGCTTTGGAGTTTAATCTGTGCTATTGATCATGATGTGAAGCTTCGTGCTCTCTGCCTGAGGGATCGGTGGGTGTTTTCTTTTTTTTTCTGTTTTTTTTTTAAAGGGATAATCTCTGGTAATCATAATCAGCCCTGCATTTTCTCTTTATCAACACAAGGAAGGCTATTCAGTCCTTGTCCTGAGGGCTGTGTTGTTATCATGTTGGTCTCTGTGAGTGAGTGAGTGAGTAAGTGTATGTTTGTGTTGTGTGTGTGTGTGTGTGTGTGTGTGTGTGTGTGTGTGTGTGTGAAGCTGCAACACAGCCAGCAGGCTCTTGGAGGGAAAATCACAGCCATGGACAGATCCAGATGAGGAGAAGACTGGGCGCTACAGGGAACTACTTCCATGTGCAATACCTACACCCCTGGAGGTAACACAGGGGAGACTAATCAACTAATCACTGCCACACTCTCAAGAAGCAGGCAGTTCCTGTGGGAAGCTGAATAGTGAGAGTTACGCAACAAGCCACATGCTCTCAGAGGCAGTATCCTCACTTTCCATCGCACAGGGAATGGACAAAATAGCAAAAATAGCCCTGCGGTAAACACCAATTTAGTGAAGCTCACAGTGATTTCTGTTCAGATTGCCAGAGGTGATTAAATTTAATGGCCATTTCTGGGACCAAGGTTTGAGTTTCTTTCAGTTTGAGTTTGAGTTTGAGTTTCATTATTGAGGGTTTACATCGTACAAAATATTGCCACCATTTCTGCTTGGTAATTGTATGATATTTCTTGTTATCTTGTGCACCTTCGTACTTAATTTCTCTGGAATGGAACTTGTTATTAACTTCTTCTGTCCATTTCCCACAATATTTATCAAAAACATTGAGCAACATTTCTTTATTAAAAGCTTTAGAGTTTTTTGGTCACTATGGGGGTGAGGAGATGAACTGTGTAGTAAGTTAAAAGCACATCATTTAATTATCACCTAATAAGGTTGTTATGGCAAACATGTTCACAATTAATTGCCTCTGGAGGTGGGTAGTAATGAGTTACCATTATCATACAAGTAAAAGGTTGTTTTTTTAAAAATAAAATAATCAAGTACCTCTTATGTTACATTTTAATTTTCTCTTTTCTCGAGTATATTTTTGAGGCAGTAACCTTTTTTTTCTTTTTCTTTTTTCACTTTGCTACATTTGCCATTTATACCTTAATGAATGAGACTGAATGTAGGGTGGGGGGCGTGCTTAAGGAGTACCTCTAAAAGTTGCTGGTGACCTGGAAGAAAAATAAGCACCACCTGTCTTTTGATCATAATGTGATGAAAAGCCCAGAACAAGAGGCAGCTTCAAGCGACAATCCCTGACCACATCTGGCCACACTTTATATACCAAAATCGAAAAAAGACAACTGTTACACGATCAAGCGCTTGCTGTGCCTCCAAAATAACTGACATCGTCATTAAAAAACCCTCTTCTAACTAGGGACATGATTAGTGGACTTAACGATTAAACAACGTTGTCTATACTCCTCGTTAGCCAAGACCAGAAATAGTCGGTTGAACTATTCATTAATATTTCATTAACATCTGTTAATTCAGTCAGTACAACATCAGTTCACTGTTGTATTTAGGATGTTACACTAGTTGGGGCAGATGGCAGCCCCTCTCCCCTTGCTGATGCCCAAATGGTCTGAATGCTTGTTATTAACAAAGTAAGACGATGACATCTTGCAAAACCACAACAATTACTGTATTCTTATCTAGAAAATGAAAAAAAATACTAACAAATCATGAACTGATTGTAATGTGCAATACATTCCGCACAGGCATGTGGACATTAACTTGTAAGGAGAGATGGCTGCTGGTGCTGGTACTGCTAATATTAGCCACACTAAGTGGCAGCTACTTTACGCTGTCATGAACTTGTTTAGCTGCAGACGCTGTGATCCAGCTCGGCCTGAGAAGAAAATGCATTTGGTGAATTGTTATGTTTTGTCGAATAATGTGCAACATTCATCATCCACAGCGCAATGTGCATCACATTTCTGAAGAATTTAAAGTACAGTTTGGTTACTGAAGAATGTGATTAATGGCTTCAAAGAGCTTTTAAATACACACTATTTTTTGGGAAATGTTTAACATAATTAATTAATAAATTATGCTCAATTTTAACTGTTTTCTACGGAGCCCCTAAAGTGTCATGGAGAAAAAAAAAAACTATCTCGTGCGCACGTTTTAGTATCTCGTGCGCACGAGATACTAAAACGTGCGCACGTTTAAGCTAAATCGTGCGCACGAGATACTAAAACGTGCGCACGAGATACAATTATTTACCATATTTTGACTTGTCCGTGCATATGGCTCTCTGTACTGACCACTTCAGATGTTCACAGGCTCACCTGCGATACAATGAGAGAAGAACTCAGCTCATCCACTTATTTTCACCTCATAATGTCATAATCAGGGTTCGGATTACACAGTGGCTTTCAGGGAGCCTGTTTATCAGTGCGCACAGCTACTAAATCATACAAGTGCACGTCAGCGCGGCCAAGTTCAGATGACCCTGAAAATCATGATGTTACTGTTACTATTACAGATAGTTAATACTGTCAATAACACTTC
>JAJHUR010115173.1:464-14226 GCA_027495735.1 Lutjanus campechanus | reverse complement strand
AGATTTTCAAGTAGTTCTGCTAGATTCTACTGCAGAAAAAAGTAGCTCTTACATGAAACTGCTCACAACAAGGTCTGTTGGTTATTCAAAGCAACAGGGTCATGATTTCTGACACTGCAGTTGAATTTTCCAAATGCATTTTTTAGTGCATTGTGCACCACACACTGAGTACCATTTAATCCCATTATACTGGAGAGAAATCAGACATCGTAACGGCTGATATCTCCAAAACAGTATAGATGAATAAATAGCACTACAGGACAGAGGAAAAATGTGTATTTTTGATCATGGGGTGAACGGCCTCTTTGACATTGTAATGAAAAAAAAAACATCTGCTTGAAGATAACAGAATTGCTCTTAAATCCAAAAAGAAAATATGTTTTTTTCTACTGTGATTAATTCATCACTGTTCAATTATTTCACACAAATGGCATCCTTACAGTTTTGGAGACAAACTCATGAAGACGGACACCCCCGTGGCTCTGTGGTGTGCTGGGCTGCATTTTCGTCTCTCCCTCGGGGTTGCCAGGCTGCTTGAAGACGTCCTCAGACCTGACAGATTCAGAGTCCCAGTCCATGGCAGCTGAGCAGGGGACAGAAAATAGATGCCAGTGTTACACACCATGACCGCTCCCCGGTTATAAGAAAATATACTGTCAAATCGATGCTGCTGCATGTCCAGATTCAAGACATCCATACAAATAATGACAACATTTTTGTCCAAGTGCACAACAGAAAAACGAGCGCAACCTCCTTTAATTAAATTATGTTTTCATTTGATCCTGGGTACATTGCAGCCAGACTGCTCAGAGAGTCTGCCTGTAGCTTGATAACAGAGTTACAGTAGATTAATGTGGTCGATGATGATTTGACATGAGCCTGGATCTCTAAAATGGCTTAAAATTAATCATGCTGTTGTCATGTTTACTCAGAAATAAAAGCATGTTGTTACTGGATTTCCTTCAAGATTAACAAATGAATTTAGGGCAGAGCAGCACTCGAAATTAAGGATGTCCCATTGTCCCGAGGACAATAAAAAATAGCACCTAGGAAACAAAGCTATGGTGCCTGGGACAGTAGAGAAACATATTTGCATGTGCAAGTTTACATTCGTAGTGACTTTTAGAAATATGCAGTGTTTCGTTTAGCTCAGAGAAGGTGTGTCCATCAAGCAGCAGTAGGGCAGCTGAGTCCCCCCGCCCCCCAAATCTTTCTTTGAACCGGTCGATTATCTTCTGTCAACAACTTCTCATTCGCCTACAGATTCTGCATTCACATGTTGATATCTGTTTATATAGATAAGCAGTTGCACCACTGTTAAGTGGAGCAAAGTATGTAACATTTGACTCTCTGTATAAATGGTCACAAAAATGTAAATATCCAGGGTTATTCAAGGTTGCTTAGTTTGTGCCATAAAAGTTGGATGTGCTAACTGAGTTGCACCACACTGGTCATTGTTTATGCATGTTCTCTGAGTGTCCAATGATTGCACTGTTAAAATGTATTTAATTGTGTACAATCTGCTGTACTTTTCTTGTGGAGGAGTTTAGTGAGCAGAAATTTAACAATGAAACAAAAGAGCTACAGTTTGAGACAGTGGTTGTAAATTGTGGGAAAGTTCAAAGTAGAATTTGACAGCTGCAGGAAACCGGGGAGGAAAAAAAAGGTTATTTTGAGCTTCGGGGCAGAATGATCACAACATTTTCAAGTGATTTTGACAGCAAAAAAGCACAATATAATAGTGGCGAGCGGGCTGAAAGAAACTAATCGCTTGGCCCTGAATCAATTTTTAACTTGTGTTTGAAGAATCAAGTTAGCTGGATGAGAAATAACAAATGAAACTTAATCTGGGGAACATGATACGAATTAGTTAAACCACATATAAAGAATTTGACACAATAATGCCCGAGGCTACACACTGTATCATAGTAAAAATCTTACCAGTCTTTCTCCTGCTGCGAGTCCAGTAAGGAACTGCCTCAATGGTAGAAACGGCCTCAACAGGCCCCCCATTCACAGGAACAGTCACTGTGGTTTTTGTCACAAGGGTCTCATTTCCCTGTCACAAATATTAAACAAACAGTCAGAATAACCACATGAAATAAAAATACGTCAGAGCCCAACAAGTGCAATTAAAAGCTAGTCACATACTTGCAATAAACCACCAGTTTGATTATATTTGGCGTGATCGAGGTCATGCATAATAACACCGCATATTTCAGTAATGAACCAGCAACAATCATACTGAGACTGGAGCTAAAATCCTACCATCTCTGAAGTTCTGCCTGTTGATCGAGGCCGTTTGGAGGCGAGTGGAGGACCGTCGACTTGATTCCTCGAGGAGCGCTGAAATCAAGAACAGACGTGACTTCTATACCTCCAGTGATCATGGAGCCATTCTTCCAAAAACAAATGTATAAAAGGCATAATATGCCACATTTTCATACAAAAATAATGTCTAGACTCATTATAATTTTTTATTTTCTCATTATTTTACCAGAAAAAAGAAAAGTTGAATGTGTTCTCAACCTACCCTTTTTTCTCGCTTCTTGAGTCGCACTGTCCTCACAGCGGAGGAGTCCCAGTCCTGTCAGAGATCAAGCACATCAAAATGAGATTTCAAAATAAAAGGAGATCATGTTACTGCATATAATGTCAATTTAGCTCTACACGATACTGAAAAGGGAAGTACTTACAATAGAGTCATCAGTTTTGTCGTAACTGATGTCTGACAAGATGGAGGCGGACTCATCTATCGTCGTCAGTCTATCAGGAGCAACAGAAAATGTGTGTTAAGCCACTCATTAGTATTTATCGCATACAGTTTATTTACATTTGCCTGCAGCCAAAACATTTTTTGCAAATTATTTTATAATTTTCTCCTTAAGAAGAATCTAAATGGAAAGCATTTGAAAGTTCAGAGTGTGGTTTGAAAGCGTGTCTGATTGGTGCATTCATGTGATAAATAGATGAAGATGGGAATGGAGGAGAAAATGACTTTCCCCCGTTTAAAGTGGGCTTGTGAAAACAATTCTGTATTGCATCAAGTGTGAGATGTTCCCACATGCAAATGAAGCCCCCCACAAGGTAAACCATCAGGGACACTGTATTATATGGCTCCAACAATAGCTGATGTAGCAGACACTGTTGAGAGAAGTTTCAAGAATAGAAAATCCTCATGGCCAGAGGCGGGAACTATAAACTAACTATAAAACGTGTCTATACTATATATGGTTGTATGTGTGAGTTTATCACCTTCGGCTGGTATTCAGGGTGGCTCCTGCCTGGCAGTTTGTGTTGAGGAAGGCCAGAGCTGAGCGCTGCTCTGCACTCAGCTGGATGCTGTTTGAGGATCCTTCACTGGTCAGGAGGTCCCGAATCAACTGGATTTGACGGTCCTGTGTTATAGAAATAAGGACTGTAATCAAACTGTGTTTGATTATTGCACTTTGAAAAACACACAATAAATACTGTCCAGCATCACCAACCAAAGTTAGAAACAGTCTCCCAGATGCAGACAGAGCAGCAACATGGCTTTGTTTAGAATCAATGAAAACATTGACATCATAAAGGACATGATGCCATTTCAAATCACAGAGATGTTTTCAATATTTCAATTTAACTCTTGTGATAATCAATTAATTGTTTAAGTAAGTTTTCATGAAAAAATGTTAGAAAATATCTTTGGGTTCTGGACTGACAAAACAAGACATTTAAAGACATCATCCATGACTTACAAAAACTGGGATGAACATTTTTCACATTTTATAGATGTTGCAGCATTGGATTATACATGACAATTAAGTTTGTTGTTGTTGTTGTCATTTGATAACTGCTCATTAATAAAACAATTTGTACAGGGGAAAGTACAAACTGACTTCAGGCTAGAGATGGAAAAAAAAAACATTAATGCTGAACCCTATGATTCTGATAATCATGATAATTTTCGTCACTATAATGACGATATAAACTTTTCATTACATTTCATTTATAGACAAATATCAACATATATCAACAAACGAGGGTTCGCATTTGATCCAACATACCAGCTTCTCACAGTCAGCCTCAGCCTTTTGTCTGCGCCGAATCTCCACATCGACTTGGTTTCGGGCATGTTTCAGTTTGACCTCCAGGGCTCCCCTCTCCGTCTCCGTTTTGGTGAGAGTCTCTTTGCAAGACCCCAGTTCAAGCTCGGTCCTCAGCCATTTGCGACGGCAGTCGTCAAAGTTTTGTACCATCTGGATGAAGTCTGGGAAACAGGATGCACAAGCAGTCGTAATGCGGCAGGCATCTATATAGGAAGCTGTGGAATCTGTGTCAAATGGTAGATCATAAAGATAAAACCAAGAACCATAAACTACTTACGGGGTTCAATGTTCTCATTGAGAAGGTCAACCTGCGTCCTCAGCTTATCATATAAGCTCTGGAGGTTCTGCACAGCCATGTCCATTATGTCCTATAACTGAAGACCCTTAAAAGAGATACATTAACGAAATTTTTTTATTCATGTGACAACCAAGGTTATTATAGTTAACTAAACCTAAACTAAATACTAAAAGAAGGTGAGAAAAAAACATTTTAGTTAACTGAAATAAAAATACAAAACACTGCTGAAAATGACAAAAACTAACTGAAACAATACAGTGAACTTTAGTCCTTTATTTGTGTATATAATGAAAGAAAAAGTGGAGAAATATACAAAAACAAAGAAAAACCTGTGGGCTGATCTTTTTTAAAAATCACAAATGAAGAGTGACTGTGAAGTGAGGCAGAAAAGCTTTTCCATATGACTGAACCTCTGTACTTCATTGAAAACTGGCAAAGGTCAGTTCTGTCAATAAAAAAAATGTGAACATCACTGTGAGCTTTCACAAGGTGTTGTTTGTATTGTAAAACCTGTTCTGAACTTCTTAAATCTAACTCCAGACAAATACCCTCCATAGTACATCCAAATCCAACACGGAAATCATTAACGTTAGTAAATAAAACTCCATATTTTTAAACAATAAAATCTAAAACTGAGGAGAACAAACCCACTCTGGAAACGAAATGAAACCAAAACGATTTAAAAACAAAGTGCTAACAAGGGTTATAGTTAGATATACTGTAGCTAACGTTAGATTGGGCAGCTGTGTGGCTGCTTTTCAACGTAACGTTATATAAACTAACTTGAATTAAGACATCTGGCAAACGTTAAGAGGAACTCGGATTTGATGGCAACGAAAACAACTTAACGTTATCATAAACATCCATTAGCCGCATTATACCCACAGGCTCGCATAAATATATAGCTCAATACGTTATTCCTCATATGCCATCACGTTTTCTTCATCTGATTCTGTTGTTTTTTTGTTGTGGCTGGTTAAAACTCACGAAACAGGTCCGCTAACTCAGCTCCACTGTATGATTGAAAAATAACATGGCGGTAACGATTAGCTGCTAACGTTAACTTGTTTTATCTCCCTAAATTTGCTACTTACCGTTTCAGTAGTGAAGAAACGCCGGACAGCTCAATCCTTTCGGTACTGATTAGCTCTCTGTTTTTTCTTATTCTTTTTTTAGCGACCAGTTTGTTGTATCTTTGTCCGCATCCTTCCGCAGCCACAGCTGCTCTGACCGCGTTGCATTTCAAATTTCGCCGCTAGCCAATGAGAGAAGGACAATGCGCCGGTGTCATGACAGCATGAAGAAAAATTACTTCCGAGCACGCATTTTCAAAATAAAACCACCGTAACGGTCAGTGGTCGCATCCGTGCTGCTTCCACAAAGATAAAACCCGAAACGAAATAAATAGAAACGAGTACGAAAAAATGAATATTAACTGTCCGGTTAATCGGTTATGTTATTTATTAGCTAATAATCAAATAAAAGAACGAACGTAGAGTCAAAAAAGCAGAAATGAAGGCGAGGAAGGATATCAGACTTCCGGTCAAAACGTCCAAAATAAATGCCATACTGGGAAAGGAGCTGTTATTTTCCTGGAGTACGTCAGTGGAAAAATAACGACCACAGATTATAAAGGGTCTGTTGTCTAATACATGGAATTTAACTGACAGTGTAAGTATGCTGTGGCTGGTGAGTTAAGGTGTTCTGCATCTGGAGCAGTGAAGGGGCAGCAAAAACTAAAAAGAAAAAAAGAAAAAAGCAATCAAATCCAACTCACTTCAAATGGATTTTATTGGCATGGGAGACATTTACATTGCTAAAGTGTGAGAACAACAGCTGCAGAAAATGCACATTTAAAAAAAAAATTAATAGCAAATGTGAAAAAAACTTAATTCATTTGTGAACTATTTTTTATATTTCCCTCTTTTCTGGTTTACAAAATATGTTAACTAACTTCAAAAATTCACTTAAATTGGTTAACACCCAAATGAATTCAGTTTTTTCAAACTAAGTTAACAAGTTAGATTAACACAATTGAAATTATGTGCTGTTTTTTTAACAGAACATAATGTAGATTTTTTTTATTTGTTATCTTTATGGCGATATTTTATATGATTACTTTTCTTAATTCAGGTTTACTGTAAAAAAAATATTTGCTCTAATTGTGTGTTTTTATCTATAGTTATTTATAATTATTAAAAAATACTGGTGAATTCAGTGTCCAGATATAATTTTGGACAATAACATTTATTGTTAAATTGTGAAATATCCTGTCTCTATCACTGTACATGTCTTTGTCACAACTGGTAACCACTTTTTTTTTTTAATTTCCTAATATCGTCCCCAAAAATCCAGTATCTTTCGAGCCCTATTCCTGATACAGAAGTATATTGTTGTATTATTAAATACACAACAATGAAGAGTTATAATTATGTATGAATGAAATTAAACTATTATCAGTGCTAAACCATGTCATAAATATATAAAAACTGTAAAACTGTCTGTTTATCTTTTCCTAAATATTTTTTTTATCCCATTTTGACTGGTTGTAAAAATGCTGAGACAACTGAGAATCGCCTATAGCTGTACACCCAACCTCCTGTCATGATTAATATCTGAGTGAATCAATAACCTATAAGAAGATTGGAAATAGGCGAATCAGTGATGGAGTGTCAACCGTGAGAGAGAGAGAGAGAGAGAGGGAGAGAGAGCAGCAGCCCTGTGGTGGTGGCGAGGAAGAGGAGGAGGAGGAGGAGGAGGACAAACTTGAAGAAGCAGAGCATGCAGAAAAAGCTCCGCAAGACAACAGTGCAGCTGCTGCTCGGCGGTGTTTGAAGCTTCAGAGGCGGCAGAGCTTGTTGGGGATTTTACAAAAATGATTGCAACAACTCAACAGAACATGACCACGGAGCTGGTATGTGTGTGTATTTTATTATTGTTTTTATTAGTTTTCTTCACATTCAGAGGTGTGAGCGTACGTGTGTGTGTAGTGTAGTGTGAGGGGGGGTTCTGTGAGTGCAGTGGGGGAATTCCTCATGTAGGCAGTGACCACAATACGATGACTATCGATTAGTGTTAGAGCCATTTCAGCTCATTCAGACTTTTCCATCAATATTCATCTGCTGCTCGGACGGGCTCTGACTCTGTGCACTGCGGTGCAGGCTGGTGTGGAAACACGACGTCCACTGTGCCTCTCTCACTCTTATTGTCTTTTTTGTCCCATGCAGACTTTTATATCTGCAGTCTGATATTCAGATACAATCATTTGTCCCAGCAGCCTGTCCTGTCCCCTCCAGCCTGGACCTGCACAGTCAGTGACAAAGGGGCACTGTATGATTGATTATCCCTCTGCTGTGTAGGTGTATTGTCAATGAACAAAGACTATGAACCAACATCCTCTTGTTTCTCCTCACAATGTTAACACATGACACATAATGCATTGAATTAAATAACCTTAATGCTCTGTAAAGTGATATTTAATGCAGCTCCAGTGTGACTTGAAAAGACAGTTCAGCTCTGTTTATTTGTGCAGAGGCAAGAGTTATGAGCAAACAATCAATTATTATTACACGGAGATTACATGTATTATAGGCTACATTAACACTGGATAGATTTTTACCCAAGATTCACTCATGCTTTTACAGACTTAAAGTGTTTAAAATCCTGGTCTGGTTACGCTTTAATTTAATATAATAAAAGGGATAAATGGTTTCATCAGATTAGGGCTGCAACTAACAATTATTTTAATTATTTTCCATGAAGAGTTGTTTTAGAGCAGAAGATTATGAATAGATTATTAAATCAATCGTCAATTCTTTTTATAATCCACAGTTAAAATGTCCAAATTTTCTGATTTCAGCATCTTGGATCAGGGTTCAGCGTTAAATCTGTTTTATTCCACATGCCCTGTGAGGCAAGTTGGTCAGTGCCCGAAGTCAATTTTTACTTGCCCCTGGACAAATTGTTTTATTTATTAGCAGTTCTCAAAAAACAACCAGACTAAAGTTGATGTTTAGTCTAGGGTGCAACATATATAACATGTCAGAAAATAGTGACTTTTTGAAGTCCAAGGTGATGTCTTTAAATGTCCCTAACCCTAACTCTTTAAATGTCTCATTTTGTCAGACCAAAATCCAAAGATATCCAGTTTAATATGATTATAGGCAAAGAAAAGCATATTAAAGAGGCTGAAAACAACACTTTCTGACATTTTTGCTTGAAACATTACTTTCACGATTAATCAATTATCAAAATAGTTTAATAGTTTCATTCTTTTGCACCACCTGCCCTGTCAGGCAAGTGAGTTGTGAGATTTACAAGTCTGATGTGGCATTTTATTTTCCCCAGGCAATTGGGCAATCCTTATCGTTGTGCCTTGCAAATATGAATATTTTCAGGTGTCATTACTCCTCTACGATGGTAAACTGAATATTGAGGACAAAACAAGACATTTGAGGACGTCACCTTGGGCTTTGGGAAACACTGATCGAAAATTTTCACCATTTTCTTACAATATTTAGACCAAACAACTTATCGATTAATCAAGACAATAATGGACAGATTAATTGATAATAAATATTGCCAGTTGCAGCCCTTCGTCATTTAGTCTATAAAATGTTTAAAAAATGTGGAAAATGCTCATCATAATTTCCCAGAGCCCAAAGTGACGTCTTCAAATTGCTGTTTTTGACCAACCAGCAGTCCAAAATCCAAAGACTCTTCATGAAACAGCAAATCCTCACATTTAAGAACCTGAAAACAGCAAACAGTTGATATTTTTGGCTTGAAAAATGATTGAAACAATCAAATGATTATGAAAATAGTTGCCAACTGATTTCCTTTTTATTGACTAATTGATTATTCAACTAATTGTTGCAGCTCCACATCAGATTAATCACCACACTGGTTTTACACAGTGACATTTACATGACTGATATCTGCCCATAATTAATATGCACACGTCTCCTCCTTTGAATAAAACTTTCTCATGCAGCATCAGTCCAGAAATGTTCACTCTGGTGATTAGAGCTGCAATAATTGGATTAATAGTCGTCAGCTGTTAAATGAATCGTCACCTATTTTGATAACCAATGAATCATTTTGAGTAATATCTTTCAATGAAAAATGTTCAAATTCTCTGATTTCAGCTTTGCAAATGTGAATATTTTCTGGTTTCTTCAGTCCTTTATGACAGTAAACTGAATATCTTCGGGTTGTGGACACAAGAAGACGTTTGGGGACATCATCTTGGGCTGTGATCAACATTTTTCACCATTTTCTGACATTTAATGGACCAAACAACTGATTGATTCATCGAGAAAATGATCAACGGATTGCTTTATAATCAAAATAATCACCGCCCTGACTCATCTAGAAAGTGTCAGAATTGTGAAAAATGCTAATCATAATTTCTCAGAGCTCAAAGTGACATCTTCAAATTGTTTCTTTTGTCCAGCACGCAGTCAAAAACCCAAAGACTCCTCATTTAGTGTCATAAATGACAAAGAAAAGCAGCAAATCCTTACATTTCATCAGCAACTGTTCTGAGAATCGATAATCAATCATTTCAGAGTCCTTTTTAAAGACAAAATCTCTGATTTCAGCATCTCAAATGTGAATATTTTCAGGTTTCTTTACTCCCCTGTGACATCAGACTAAATAGATTTGAGTCATGGACACAAAAAAAAAGCATTTGAGGATGTAATTTTGGACTTTGGGAAACAGTGATCAACATTTTTTGACATTTAATGGACCAAACAACTAATCGCTAAATAAGAAAATAATCCACAGATTCAGAGATAATGAAAATAATCATTAGTTGCAGCCCTACTGGAGTTTATAGTTGGCCTGTAGTGCAAACTGTCGCCAACTAATTACCAGGTCTCATCAAACTGTCACCTTTCTCGTGATGATCTCTGAGATCATTAAGTACACAGAAAGTGTATGCGGAGCAGTTAAATTATTAGTTCAATTACATCTAATTGGTATGTAATATGAGCGTGGCGGTGTTTGACGTTTGATGGGGCACCAACCTTGAGTTCTTGTTAATGTGATCGAACTTGTCTGAGGCGCCTGTGTGATGATAATCCTGCAGCATTATGTGTCTCCTTGAGAGAGCCACACAAGGCTGCGGGGGGGCTTATAGACAATCCATTACCTGCAAACGTCGCAGCATCTCATACCGCGGTGTCCAATCAATGAGCTTTACACGGCAAAGCAATTAATGAGGCAAAACCTGGCGTTACAGATTGTTGTTTGTCTCTGCCGGTGGCGAGAAGAAGAAAATGGTTTAGGGGATCATTTTGTTTGCTACTTGTGTCATATGTTTGCGTGTCATAATATTATAAGACCGTGACAAAACAGAAGCAAAGTTGATGTAAATGACTTTTGATAGCGCTCTTTGTCATATCCAAATAAGAATATCTCGATTTCATGCCAGGAAAACATAATGCTTTGGTTCTGGCTCAGTTAATCCCCGGCATTAGAGAAGAAGAAGAAAAAAAAAGCAGTGATTTAATTAGTTTTTTCAAAGGCAATATTGTTTTAACGTTCATCCTCAGCACTGATAATGTGACAATATGACACAGTGAGTTCTTATAGTCTATACCACGAGCATATTATGTGCTGAAAGAGTATTTCTGTCTCAGTCTGGTGAAAAATGACACGTTCTCTCTCATATATTTTACTGTAACCCTACATCACGTCACCCGCAGCTCTCAGGCGTGTGTTTTACTGATGCTGCTTGTTTCCTAAAGGCAGGAACTCGGTCACCGTGAGTGGCTGGACGCACTGAGGCTCATACAGGACCCTTTTGTACAGTCATTTTCTTATGCGTGATGGGGAGCATGAAAAGAATCAAGACAGCAGGGCAGCCTTGCAGCAGTGGGGAGGCTAAAGCAGCAGGTCTTTCATTTCGCAAAGGCTTGTGCTGCATTGTCTGGCAAAAGCCTCGAGGGCAAGAAATCTGCCCCGTTAGTCCCTTATGGTGTCTATACCACCTACTGCTTTTTATTTGTTTATTTATTTTTTTTGTAAGATAAGAAACACAAAGGGAGAGATGGTGGCGCAGTGAGCAGGAGCAAAGAAATTCCTCTGGATGTGATGAAAGATATCGCCCAGCTATAAATCAATACTGAGCTGTGGTATCTCATTACTACAGCAGCAGGTTGGTTACCATGTATTCCAACCAGCCTAAAGTTACAGCCTGCTCTAATGATGACCTTCATTTTAAATGAGGCGGTGAGAGATATTGACAACGTAATACATACGTGGGTTACTTGCTAATCTACAGCTTTCCCTTGTGAGCAATTACAGTGAATCATTAAAATCAGGAGCATATAGGCGATATTGAGTGCTGCATGTGTCTGCCAATAGATCCCCCCCACCACCCTTTTTATGGTGGCAGTTATTTCCTTGATGCCTCTGCCAATGTCATGAGCGTCATAAACATCATAACCTGATGTTAAAGAGGGGTTATGCAAATCCAACTTCCCTTAATTAAAAGAAAAAAATAGTCGATTGATTGAATAATTGTCAATTATTAAATTAAATGTCAACTGTTTTATCATTCTAAATATTTTCTGTTTTTTCAGTCTTCTATGCAGAGGTGGGAAGTAGCTATGTACAAATACAAAGTTTTTACTTTCACTCCCTACATTTAAACACAAATATCTGTACCTCCTACTCCTTAGATTTTCAAAATAGCCTTGTTACTTTAGTTTTGCTGCAAGATGAAAACAGTGTAAAAAGACGAAACAAGATGAAAATAATGTAAAAGTTGCAACAAGACAAATATGATGTAAGAGGATGAAAATGGTGTAAAAGATGTAACAATACAAAAATGACGTAACAAGACAAACTGATGTAAAAGATGTAATGAAGCGTAAATGACGTAACAAAATGAAAACACCTAAAAGATGTAACTAGATGAAAACGACGTAACAATACAAAAATGACGTAAAAAGACATAATAAGAAAAAACGATGTGAAAAACATACCAAGTCGATTACAATGTAACAAAACAAAAACAATGTAACAAAACTGGAATGCGTAAAAGATGTAACAAGACAAAAACGACATTAAGACATAATGAGATGAAAACAAAATTGAGAAGACAAAAACAAGATAAAAGACGTAAGAGACGTAAGAAAATTAAGATGATTTAAAAGACGTAACAGGATGAAACAGACAACAGAGAGACACTCAGCTGAGGAGACAATGTGACGTTATGTTAGATTTGCACAGAAACAGCTGGTAGAAATGTCCTTCAGACGGCGAGTTTTTAACTTTTATACTTTAAATACATTTCAGAGCCTGTACTTTTTCACTTATACTTGAGTAAAGAAGTTGATTTAGTACTTCAACTTACACCAGAGTCTTTTTTTTTACTCAAGTATCTGTACTTCTACTTGAGTACAGAACGTGTGTGCTTTTGCCACTTCTGCCTCTGTGACACTTAACTGATTATCTTCGGATTGTAGGCAAAACAAGACATTTAATGGATCACACAACTAATCTATCAATCGAGAAAATGATCAACTGATTAATCGATAATGAAAATAATCATTAGTTGAAGCCCTACTGGTTCTGCTCCTCTGTAGTAGGACTGTAGTGCAACAATTTAAACGCCTGCCAAGTCCACTAATTACCAGGTCTCATTAAACTGTCGGCCTTCTTGAAGATAGAAGCATATAGGCGATATTGAATGCTGCATGCGTCTGCCAATAGATCCCCACTACCCTTTTTTATGGCGGTAGTTATAACACTGTTGCCTCTGCCAATGTCATGTGCATAATAAACACCATAGCCCGATGTTAAAGAGGGGTTATGCAAATCCAGAACCAGGATCCCCAAACAGCCCGCTCCGGTTCCCTCATCTCTCTGCATGTAATTTATTGTTTGATTCTCCATGCCTCAAAGACACAGTAGATGGAGTTAAGGAGGTCTCCTGAGCCTAATTTATGAATTCTTAGCACCGCCTGAATTCTGCGCAACCTAGTTGTGTTGTATGCTGTGCAGAGTGAGTGATAGTGTTTAGTGTGCCCTGCTTTTTTTTAGTGTGCAAACCCAATCAATACGGTGTGAATTGTTTGATTTTATGTACAGGGCCCCGAGAAAAAGGAGGCAGTTAGCTGGAATCTGTTAGTGTGCGGTTAAATGAACGGTTCCAGTACTTTCCTAGTGCTTTTTATCCATCTGGATAGTTTTGGTGTGAGTTGCAGAGTTTTGGAGATATCGGCCATAGAGATATCAATATGTCTCCAATATAATGAGACTAGATGGCACATGGTGTGTGGTGTTCAATGCACCCACTGGAACTACTTTCTTTCTACAAAAAAAGAAATGTGACTGGGTCATGATTTCTGGAAAGAGAAAG
>JAJHUR010115171.1:771-15000 GCA_027495735.1 Lutjanus campechanus | reverse complement strand
TGACTGGCACTTGGCTTGTTGTGTTCAAAACACCAAAAAAATGCGTTAAAAAACTCAGCAGCAGAGAAATCATGACCTGGTTACTCATGATAATCTGCAGACCTTGTGGTGAGCAGTTTCATGTAGAAACTATTTTGTTTCAACAGAACTACACCCACCAAGCGTATCACTGTGCAGGCGGCAGCATGAACCTGCTCATGGACGAGAACCCTGTGCTTTTGACAGCGCAGGATTATTGGTTTCCTTTGGCTGAGCTGTAACGTTGAGCTTGCTAGTATGTTGACACAGTTGGCGGGTGAAGTTTGATTGAAAATACTTTGTACGTTAAACTGGTCACAACAAGGTCTGTGGATTATCTTGAATAAATAAATGTTTTGTTGTTTGTTTTTTTGGTGCCTTGAGCCTAGGTCTTAACTGGTCCACTCAAACCATAGGATCCAGGACCCGACCTGGGACCCACACAGGTTAAGATCCATGTTTTAGGTTCCACCGACAGCACTGATAACGACATGTTACATTAGATAAGACACAGTTTTGTTTTAACGACTTGTAAACAAATCTTAACGTGTTAATGCTAATCAGCTGTGAAAATGGTGCTAATCAGGTTTATGTCTCCAACATTTCTTGGTTCTTGATGGGTCCGGGTGCCATCTTTCAAATTAGAGATTAGTCTGGTTCAGTTCAGGGTAGAACATTTCCGGGTCTTTTTGGGTTCAGGCATGAATTGTTAGACTGGTGACGTCCTCAACTTTGAGCACCACAAGTGCCGTCAAGTTCCATTATATTCAAGAGACGGTAGACATTTCTACGGTTCAGAACTCACCAACTCATACCAAGACTGTCTAGATAGATAAATAGAACAATGTATGTGTTTGAATGTAAGGATTGATATTCTGTTTTTGATCACTTTTCATTTTGACTTTTTACCTGTTGTACCTGTTGCCATCTGGTACTTTAGCTTCCATGACTTCACTTTCATGGAAGCTGTATCTATGTATCTATGGCTGCAACTAACGATTATTTTAATTATCTTTTATAGTATACATTGATAATCAATCAAAAACCCAAAGACTCTTCATTTACTGTCATAAGTGACAAAAAAAAGCAGCAAATTCTCACATTTAAGAAGTTGGAATCAGCAAATGTTTGACATTTTTGCTTGAAAAATGACTCAAATGATTAATCGATTATCAAAATAGCTGGTGATTATTATTTTTTGATCAGCTCATCGATTCATTGACTAGTCGTTGTAGCTCTACATGTATCTAATTTACAGAGCAGAGCACATACTGGTTGTTTGGCTGTACCATGTCAGAGCTTATTGCATGTGAACACGCAGAGTACATGAATCTTAAAGTACAGAGGCTGGAAAAAGTTCAAAGAAGCCTTTAAGGGCTGCATGGAAAAGCAGCCTTTCTCCTATTAAGAGAGGATGAAAAGCACTATCCTCAGTGAATGAGGATCTTATGTATATAAGTGTTTGTGCCCAGATGTCTACTTGCTGCCACCGCTGGCACACTTGACTCGGGGATTTGACTTGGCTCCCTCTGCGCTACTTTCTTCATGAGAGGAATGAGTGCTGTGTTGTTGACATTGTTTCTGTGATTCTTTGGTGCATCTGTTACTTCAGTGGGTACTACACAAACAATGATTTACATAATTACATGCTCCAGGGCTGCCAGCGAGGTTGGGCAGGGTTTGTTGCTTAACTAGAGAGCCTCCTAAAACCACTTCACAGTGCAGACAGAGCTTAAACTGTATTACGAAAATGGTTTAAAGTACAGTTTTGAGGTATTTGAACTGAAATCTTCCAAGAATTAGACATTCCTGTCATGTCAGTCACAACAGAGTAAATCTAAGCATCTTTTTCGCCCTGTGCATTGCTTCATCTTAAAGGGACAGTTCACCCCAAGATGAAAAATACATATTTTTCCTCCTATCTGTAGTGAGTTTTATCCATCTAGATTGTGTTGGAGATATCAGTGATAGAGATGTCTGCCTTCTATCTGGTATAATGAGATTGAATGGCACACGGCTTGTGCAGAGTTCAGTGTTAACATTCATTTTCACTTGCCCAGTTGGACAAGTGGGTCAGAAATCTACATGCCTAAAGTCAATTTCTATTTGCTCCTCAATGAATTCTTCTATTTATTAGCCATGATCAGAAAACAACAAAGACTAGGGTTGATTGTCATGTTAAATCTAGAGCTGCAATGTCTATAAAATGTCAAAAAATACAGAAAATTGTCCATCCCAGTTTTTCCAAAGTATCCAAGAGCTGTCTTTAAATGTCCTGTTTCTTCAGTCTAAAACCCGAAGACATTCAGTTTAATAGGATAATAAGTGAGGAAAAGTGAGGAATCTCCACATTAGAGACCAAAAAACCCTTTCATTTTTGTGTGATTTTTGAGTGTTTTGAGCCCCACAAGCCCAACGCCATTTAGTCCCATTATATTGGAGAGAAGGCAGACATCTCTTCAATATAGATAGATATAGATATCTTCAAACCTTGTCAACTCACACCAAAACAATCTAGATGGATAAATAACAATACAGGCCAGAGGAAGAAATATTTAGTTTTGATTTTGATATGAATCGTCCCTTTAACCCTCTGTCTGCTTCATTCTCAACAGGGGTTTTCCCCTGGTGTTTCTGATCATCTCCTGTTTAGCCTCCTCTACTACGACCCCCCTCCAGGTTGTCTGGGTAACCGTTACGCTCGCTAACATCTGTGAATCCGCTCTGACCTCATCAGTTGTACAGTTAGCCCGTCTCTCCTCCACTTACATAACTCTACCCAGCTCCCAGCTTCAGGGTTGACAAGATAATTCAGCAAGAGGGGTTTTTGTCTGCCTCAGGAGACAGATGCTCCATCCTGTAGTTGATATGTAGTTAAACGTAAAGGGACAGTTCACCCCAAAATCATAAATACAGACTCTTACCTGCGGAGTTTGGAGATATCGGCTGTGGAGTTGTATGCCTTCTCTTGTATATAATTGAACTAGAGGGCATTTGGTTTGTGTTGCTCAATGTTCCAAAAAATGCTTTTGAAAAACTCAACAGCAGTGTCTCTTTTCAGAAGTCATGACCCGGTTAATCAAGATTACCCATAGACTTTGTTGTGAGCAGTTTGATGTAGAAATATTTTCAGTTTATGGTAAAAACAAAGAGAAAAGACAGACATCTCCAAAACTGAGAAACTTGCATCAAATCAATCCATAGAGGTAAACAGCACTACAGGCAGGAGGAAGAATATCTATTTCTGACTTTTGGGTGAACTGTTCCTTTAAATGGTGTTCTTTTTCATCTGTGTAATATCTGATATCTGCCCTGTTCCAATCCATCTCTTTTGACACGCACATTTAGCCCAACTGCAGTGTCACATGTTTTGAAAAGTTGCTTTGTGTGACCAGCTTGTGATTTTCAGAGAAGATAAACATCATAGTGCAGAGATTGAATTTTTATTTTTTTATTCTTTTTGCTCTTTCTTTCTTTCAAAAGCAGAATAAAAGTTTTGCTGCCTCTGGTTCAGAATCTATAGGTTGAAATGATTTCAAGGCAGTTTCGTTTTCCAAAGCAGATGCAGCTGCCTCTCACTGCTGATGATCTCATTCCCATAAGCTACATCCCACGAACAAGACAGCAGGTTTGAATTAAGCAAACCAGTGCGTGATTCATTTCCAGCCACAACACAGAGCGTTATAGATGATAGCTGGACTTAATTCTAAGCTCAATTCTTTTGACATCTTGGGCTTGCCTTGTGTTTATTTTGATTTAAGTTCAGCTTATCCATCTACAAGATTTCACAAATGCACTGTTAAAAAAGTTGGAAAACCTCATAATGGGGAGGTAATTGGCTTCACTAAATTTAAGTCAAATTTTAACTTAAACTTCAAAGTTTTGCCGACCTATAATCTTTGGTTGAGATAATTTACTTTTCTTCTTTTGGGTTTTAGAAACCAAAACAAGTTCACAGTGAGCTGGAGTACCGGATTTGTCATTATTTGGGTGCTTGAAAATGTAATGGTTGCAATGAAAAATATTAAATTATTCACCTTAATTCACTTTCACTTTAATGAATTTAACAACTCACTCAACAACATTTGATATACATTTTTTTGGTTTCTAAAACTTAAAGTTTCAAGTTTTCTTTTAAAAGAAGAAACAAATCATCTCAAAAAATTATAGGTTGGGGAACTTAGTTAGCTTATTTGAAAACTTAAACCTACTACAAGGAGTTTGTAACTGGTTATGAAACAGCCTCATTAAATACTGATGTTTCTACATAACCTAACGAGACCATCTGTGAGAAGACCAGCCGCGTTTAGTTCATAACAGCTGCCACTGACTCAGATTCTCCTTAAATCAGATGAAATCAGACTGTTTACATTTTCCCAGGCAGAAGTTACATTGATTAGTATGTTAGCCAGTTAAAAAGAATCAGGAGGAGATTTCTTATTCAGATAAATTTAGTTTTGATGTTTTATTTTGTGGTTACGGTGGTGAAAACACAGCCACTTTTGTCCACAGGGGCTCCAAAATCAACAAAATAGAGAAGTTCCTTGTAGTAGCTTTTACAGTTTTGGGTTAAAGTGGTCTTATGTAATCACATGTGATTACACATTGCATGTGATTACATGCAGCTTGATCTAAATCTTTACACTGAAGCAATATTTATCTATTTACCATGTTAATTTATCTATTAACAAATGAATTTTCACTTGTTCCACTGGCAGATTTTTTTAATTACTACATGCAAGAACACATTTTATAAATTTTTTTAAACTTATTTTTTCCAGTGAGACTTTGGACTGAGTTGGACTGAATCTGGACTGCATTGTGCAAAGTTTGATGATTTTATCAGAAACAAACTGCTTACACTTGAATTGGCCACACCCTATTGATTAAGAATGAAAGATAATGTGAGATTTGCAGAGGTTGACTGGTTTAATATAGACAATAGATGAGATCAAACCTTATCGCAGTTCTTACTGTAGTAAGAGCTCAGACATGTGATCCACGTCTTCACACACAGTTTGACATCATTAGTCGTCCGTAATGCCTCGCTGAAGCCCACATTATATCAGCACAACCACATTTGAAATGCACATTAACAACCAAACTCCACGCCCTCCTCTCATGCACGCTTCAGCTGGCCTCACATTACAACAAGCTAAATATAAATACACACATTTCTCTTCCAAGCCCTTGAAAATGGTGGGAATCAGGTCAATGAAATCACAAACACAGCTGCAGATGAAGGTTTGCAAATGGTCTAACACTGAATAGTTGAAGAAGGGAAGAGGAAATTTAAGAGAAAAAGCAGAAAAGCAAGCTGTAAATTAAGTTCAGGATAGATTATCATGATCTAAGACTTCACTGTGCTTCTATATAATTACAGAACCTTTCTTTCCAAAATGATCCCTTTGTTTGCCAAGGTGCACTCCAAAGTCAGATTTTTCTGTCAGCATATTGAAGAAAAGAAACTCATCAAACCCAAAGCATTTAAAGTTTCACACGTTATAGATTTGGGGATAGTCTGTTAGCATTCCAGAGAGTAAAAGGGTTGTAGGGTTAAAACCTGGACTCAACTCAAAGACCATTCAAACAAACACTCCTCCACCCCAACCCCACCCCTCATGGCCCTCCCTCTCTCTCTGCAGATGGCCATACGCTCTTTCTGAAAAGTTGACCCTCAAGAATTTTGCTGCTCACCATTTAGGAGTGAAGCGATGAGAATCAAAGCGAAAGCCAACATCTTGCAGGGCCCGTTGGTTCTCTGTGCAGATGATGCTGCCATTCTCGTCCTGAGCGCGCACACGTCCGTCGGGTCTGAGAAAGAAAAGCTGGTTGAGCCTGAGCACTTTAGGGTTTCCTCTTACCCAGAGCGGGACAGGGGTGGATAAAGCACCACTTGTGTTCTGTCAGTTTTTATACTGCCCCCACTCCCTCACTCCCTCCCTCCCTCCCTCCTCCCTTACTACTGAGGCCCAGCCCTACACCCAGTCTTCCACTGGTTACTTTAACCCTTCCTCTGTGCCCCCACCCATCAAGAAGACGCAAGGCAGACGGAGGGAAGGAGGAGAATGGGGTCTTGTTGGGATGTTGTGTATTTTTCCCCAAAAGAAAAAAAGTGCAGCATTCTTTAAATACCGATCAATGTTTGTGCTTATAAATAAATTTAAAATATGCAGTTTAAGTGCTTGGATGCACCATAATTAGGCTGCAGCATGTGTGATGTGTGTTGCTGATCAATGCTCATTTGCTCACACTGGGTTGCAATGTCTCCTTCAGCTGTGAACCCTGTCTGGACGGGAGCAGTAATCCACTACACAATGAAAGGTGATAGCTGACAATGGGCAGTGACACTCCGCTCCTTAATAGGCTTATGGAGATAGACCGTGGAGCAGAATATCATGCTCGAAACAAAAGTGCGATCCACTGTTATGCAAATGGTATTAATCCATTTCAGTGGCCCCGAAGCCCCCCACCACTCAGCGGGGCCATCAATCAACAACAGCAGTCCCACTAGTGAAGACACCACAGGATCCCCCTTAAACCTTTCACACTTCCACAGAGTCCTCAAAGCACCCAGCCCCCTCTGCAACCTGAGGATCTTTCGCTTTACTTTTGTTAGCTCTTTTGCTAGCAGTTCTCATGCTCTCTTTAAATCACACATCTGGAACCACTGGTGAAGGTATGCTAAATGACTTGTTAAAAAAAAAAAAGGCTTGCCCCTCCTCGACAACAAAAAGTAGCAGCAACGGCGAGTGGAGAAAAGTAAACTGGACCACAGCTTACATGCTTAGGAAAAAAAACGGTCTTGTAATTTGATACCAGTCCCAGCAGTGCCCATATAGTCCCCCTGTCCCAGTTTTGGCCCCATCCTTTTCCCCCCATCACCCCATTTCCTCCCTGTTACCCCTCCTTCCTCCTTGCCAGGCCCCTATCAAACATTCAGCCCAAACAGCGGGGCGTTGAGGTGGGCTATTGGACCCTCACTGTGACTGAAGATGAGCTCTGCTGAAAACCCCAAGAGAAAAATCAGCAGTGTGCCCATTACAGGAGCCACAGCTGGACAGCAGCAGTCATATCACCCGAGTAAAACATTCATTAGACTGTTAGCTAGTTAAGTATTAGTATTAGTAGATGGCACAGCATAGACAAAGGGCTGCAGGACAAGCGCTGGCATTTTCTTTTCCTTTGTATATTTCTCTTTGTACCTTCTGGTCTTTCACTCTTGCCCGGAGCTCTAGTACCTTAGATTTTTTACCTATTTTTGTGACATAAGTTGAGGACCTGAATACAAGATGATAAGCCCTTATTATCTCCCTTAGGAGAAATTTGTCATGGAAATTTGAGAGAGCAGAGGTGATATGACCACACACATGTACAACAAACTACAATTAACGCACAGTATCACCGCCAGATCTGTACACCAAAAAATATACATCCAAGATTATTGCACAATGCCCTAAATCCATGTAGTCGCACAAAGGTCCTATGCATAAATATTCACAAATGCCCTACACCAGAATAATGCAGTTTGCTTGGTAGTGGGACTAATGAAAATTTATACCTGTTCAGCTTACAGTTTGGTAACCTGTACCTTCCCAGACTTCGTCCGGCACATTTCCTGTACTTATAAAAATGTAATAAAAATACTTATACTGCACTCTGAAAATACTCCACTACAAGTAAATGTCCATAATTCAAACCTGACTTAAAGGCAAACTATGCAAGATTTTCCCAAAAAGCAATGCATTCAGATACAAAAAGAATCAATGTGTATGTTGTATTTTACAGCTGTAGATGTTAGCGTTGTCACAATACTGGAATTTCAAGTTTCGATACAATACCTTGAAAAATATTAAGATTCAATCCCAATAAAATGAAAATCAACCAATAAAATGATTCACAACATGGGCATACAGTTTTAGATTTTTATGAAAAGATGAATAAAACAAGGCAAACAATTAGAAAAAGACAGCACTGTGAGTAAGTGAGAGGAGGTGGGACTATGTTGGCACTGCAGTAGTTTGTGTCAACCTGCTATCAGAGAGAAGAGAGAGTGCGAAAGTACAATTGGTACCCAAGTACCGATACTGTGAAAAATTAGAATAAAAACGTTTCAAATAGTCAGAATCAGTATTTATAGATATTTCCATGTTTTTGACTAGTAGATGTCCACATGGATAGACACTAATATTTTCGAGCACTGGCCTCATGGGACACCAAGCCCCAAAATTTGAAGGCCATTTTTGTTGGCTCAAATGAAAACATTTGTAAAAATAATACGGAAAAGGCACTTTTACACAACTTAACACAGCCTTCATTACCTGTGTTACTGTGTTGTTCACTTTTCCCATGAATTGTGATGCGTTTCCTGAGAGCATTGTGAGCTAGACCTCTTGGCTTGTTGAGGAAACTTTCCGTTTGTTTTTTTCCATAGTCCACTATTTTTGTGGCTGTGGGCCATAGGGGCCATGGTTAATGTCAAACCCCGATACTGTTGGGTAGTTTAATCTACAGCAGTGCATCATATTCTACAAGATCCTTAAACATTTGTAGCATCTTTCTGTAGCAGTTTTCAGATTCATGATGATGTATTTTCTAGCTGATCCAAAATGGTTGTTAATAGTTTATTTGGCTCAAGAAGTAGTAAGAATTTTGTCGACTCATAAAGTAACACTTCATCAGTTGACTTAATCCTTCAGTTTATCACAAACATTCAACAACAACAACAACAACAACAAAAAGCATTTGGAGATTTGAATCTGAAAAGTAACTACTGACTAAGACTGTAACACAAATGTAGTGAACTACAGACTACAATATTTGCCTCAGAGATGTACTGGAGAAGTATAAAGTTGCATAAAATTGCTTTTTGTTCACAGTTTTGTTTATTGACAATTTCAGGACTGATAATAATATCTACTGACAAAAAACTATGTAAATGATCAAGTAAAGTAAAAGTATCTCATATTTGTACCTAAGTAGAGTAGTTGTGTAAGTGTACGTAGTTACTGTCCACCACTGGAAATGTGTATTTATCAATTCTAAATGTATTCTTCCTCTTATTATTCCAGTTTGTGTTATTGTAACTTGAAGAAAATGGAAGATCTTTGGGTGCAAGTACAGTCTGAACTCCGTCACTGGACACCCAGTGTCCTCATCTCTGTCTTCTTTTGTGACAGTGTTCTGTGGTTTTAAGTGTCACCGAGCAGGAAACCAACACAGACAGTGCGTGCATTAGGAAGTGCATTCCTCCTCACAGTTCTTACAGAAAGCCAATCTGGAAAACATTTCTACCACTGGCATCCTGTGATTTAAAGCCTATAGGCACGGCTTCATATGGCTTTATTTGTTTATAGTATATTGACTGTTCTGCACATCTGTTGCAGGTTATGCAGTTTGAAAACACAGCCTCCTTTTCCCTTTTAGCTGCTGCACTGTTTCTTCAGTAACAGTACATTGCAATCATCATATATCTTCTGGTCTTGTAGATTATTCCTGACAGCAGTGTGTATTTTGCAAGTGTTACATACTAGTTCCATGCATTGTGTGTATACACCTCGGAGCAGCGTGTGTTGAATGCTGCCTGAAAGTGTCTCAGGAGAATATAGGCGACTGGTTTCGATATCAAAAGAAAAGCGTTGTTCTTTTGTGCTTTTACTTTCTCACGAGGAGTCCCCTTTAGATTTACCCTATACTTAAACAACCACAAAAATCCTGAGCGGATGCCAAACATTTTGTGAACATACTTTTTTTTTCTCTTGCATGCATGCGCTGTGTTTTTTTTCCCCTTTTCTTTCTTTTCCTTTCTTCAGTCAAAGCATACACATTCACACATGCACACCTGTTTCTGATCTCAAACTGAACACAACAAGACAAAGATTATTGTTCGCCATTAGTTTTGAGGGCAAACCACAATGATGCGGCACACTGTTATCTGAAAGCATGGACCATTTAAAGGACCAGTGTGTACAAAACCCAGTTCCAAAAATGTTGTTGTTTGGTTGTTGTGTAAAAGGTGAATAAGAAAAGAATGCAATAATTTGCAAATCCTTTTTGACTTGTATTCAATTGAATGCAGTACAAAGACAAGACATTTAATGTTTAAACTACCAAAAAAGTTGGGACAAGACTGGAAAAGTTGTGTGATGCTCAAAAAACACCTGGTTGGAACATTTGACAGGTAAACAGGTTAATTGACAACAGATGATAGTATAATGATTGAGTATGAAAGGGACGTCCTTGAAAGGCTCAGTCGTTCACAAGCAAGGATGGGTGATTCACCACTTTGTGAAAAACTGTGTGGGCAAATAGTCCAACGGTTTAAGAACAATGTTTCTCAACACACAATTGCAAGGAATTTATTCACTGTCTACATTCCATAATATCATTAAAAGATTTAGAGAATCTGAATAAGTCTCTTCATGCAGGGGACAAGGCTGAAAACCATCAGTGAATGCCTGTGACCTTTGACCCCGCAGGCAGCACCGCATTAAAAACCCACATGTTTGTATAAAAAAGATTTCTGCATGGGCTCAGGATCACTTTGGAAAACCATTGTCAGTAAACACAGTTTGTCTCTGCATCTTCAAATGCAAACTAAGAGATGAAATGAGTTCATCTGAGATGGACTGACATAAAGTGGAAAAATGTGCTGCTCTGCTGAATCCACATTTCAGATTGTTTTCAGCAATTGTGGACATTGCGTCCTCTGGGCAATAGAGGAAAAGGACCATCCAGATTGTTACCAGTACTAACTTCAAAAGCCAGCATCTGTGATGGTACGGGGGTGTTAGTGCCCACAGCATCATGGCTAACTGTCACATCTTTGAAGGCCCCATTAATGCTGAAAGGGTTTTGTAGCAACGTGTGCTGCCATCCAGACGATGTTTTTTTGTCAGAGATGTCCCTGCTTATTTCAGCCAGACTTTGTCAAGACATATTCTGCATGTGTTACAACAGCATGGCTTCATAGTAAAAGAGTTAACGTAGGCCTGCCTGCAATCCAGACCATTATGAAGCACAAAACACGACAACAGAGACCCTGAACTGTTGAGCAACTAGTCGTATATCAAGGAGGAATATAAAAGAATTTTTGCTTTCAAAACTTCAACAATTACTGTCCTCAGTTCCCAAATGCTTACTGAGTGTTGTTAAAAGAAAAGGTGACAGGTATCACAGTGGTAAACATGCCTCTGTCCCATTTTTTTGGAGGTGTTGCAGGCATCAAATTCAGAATTGGTGTATATTTGACCTATATTCAGTTGAATACAGTACAAAGACAAGATATTTAAAGCGATATTCCACTGCAGAATGATAGTCCACTCAATATGTACTCACCCCTATGCCGATGTGAGGATGGGTGAATATCTTCAGTTCACAAAACAATCCTGGAGTTTCAGCAGAAAACAGTGTTGCAGCTAATGGCAGTGATTGATGACCACGGATAAAATGTAAAAAAAAAGAACATAAAACAACACAAAATGTCTCCATCCTGCTCGTGTGGTGTTATCCAAGTGTCCATGAGCTGCAACATTAAAATTTAACCACAAAAGATGCCATTTACACCGTTTTTAGCTGAAATGTCAACTGTAGCATGTAGCAGGTAGCATGTAAACATGGCATTGATGTATCGCGAGACTTCGTATATCTCGCAACATTTTCACACGTGCATCTCTTAAGAGATATATACGAAGTCTCATGATAAAATATCGCTTTAATGTTTGAACTGATAAACTTCAGTATTTTTTGCAAAGTATTTGCATATCATTGTATTACGTTTTGTTTATGTTTTACATACTGTTCCAACTTTTTTGGAATTGGAATTTGTAGGATTTTAGTGGCATCTAGACATGAAGTTGCAGATTTTAACCAACTAAAATCCTGCTCTCCTCACGCTTCCCTTCCAAGTGGAGTTCCATGGCAGCTTCCGTGGAAGAGGACCTGCACCCTCTATAGATATAAAGGGCTCATTCTATGATAGCGAAAACACAACAATTCTTTTCAGGTGATGATACACTAATGGAAATAAACTCATGAATGTTATATTTCTGTGATATTTTAATGTATAAATTCCCTAAATCTTTCATATGGGGCCTTTGAAACTGATTTATAATGGGTATGAATTGCAACCAGTTTCTCCAGGGCATTCTCTAATCTATTCTAATCTATTCGCTAAATGACCACAACATATGATAGTCTAATCATTAGAATATGTTCTGAAGACCACAAATCTAAAAATAAGTCACTAATTACTAATTACTTTTAGGGATAAATCTATCTAAACTGCCCTGGTGAAGGTACATCAAACAGCCTGGCTTAAATCTGACTAATATTTCACTTCTTGGAAGGGTTTTTAGGAAAAAGGTCACTGGTGTTTGATCCAAGAAATCTTATTTTTTGGTAATGTAAGTTTTAAGCTGCTAATTGGACACCCCTAAGATCACTGAGGCTTGGCTAGCAAATCACTAGGCTACCTTAAATGGCAGATCCTCCTCACTAACTAGAGAGCTTGTTAGCAGAAGATGTCATGGATTATATTCTCAGTAGATTTCTGCTTTTTTTTAGTTTCCATGCACAGAACTTAAGCGTCAGCGCTTCAGCATCTTATGTAAGACAGTGAGTTTTATTTATGGCTTTGTTTAAAATGTAAATCTTCAAAATGTTTTGCGGTAGCAGCAGTGTTCACTATTTGTTCTGTCTGAGAGCAAGAGTTCAGTAGCAATGGATTGTTTGTAAGAGCCCCAGGCAGAGTTGTGAACAGGAAGTTGTAAAACAGCGACTCTCCTAATGTGACAATCTTTTGTGGGGAGAGAATTTCTTTTCCACCCGTTCACAATTAACAGTATTGCTTCAGCGATTCATGGCTCTGTTTTGACATAAGTCTCAGGAAAAGACAAAAAGCAATCGACATGCTCAGCTAAATTAATGGTGAGGACATCTTTTTTTAAAGTCCTCATTGACAGGGTGTTCTTAATTTAATTTTGATCAATTTATTTGTACAACACACACAATCACAGAAACACATGCACAATGTAATACACATTTTATGGAGCTTTGAAAATGGGAGCCGTAAATCTCACAAAGCTCACCGATTGGCTGTGTAAGAGGGAGCCTGTCTTGAAGTGATTTCATGAGTGCAGGAGAGGGAAGCTGAGAAGGAGGGAAAGTGAGGGAAGGTTTGGGAGGAGGAGGAGGAGGAGGAGGAGGAGGAGGAGGAGGTGGAGTAGTGGGAGGGGATTTCATTTCAAATTGCAGCAAATGTTGACCGTTACCACTCTGGGCTGAGCGGTGAGGTCTCAGCCCTCGAGTGAGCGGGAAGAGGGAATAAGAAAGAAGAAACAAAGGAAGTTCTGTATTGATGAAGTCACTTCTTCCCAAAACAAAACATACGTCAGTGATGCCCCTGTGTAGGTTCCATCACGGTCTCAGGGTACAGTCCCACGTTCTCAGTATGTCTGTGTCATGACCTACAGGACCGCATGGCTCTGCACATGTTCAAAACCAGATGTGGCAAAAGTACACACAGGAGTACCAATTCATCTTCTTTACTCAAGTAAAAGTGAAAAAGCACAGGCTCTGAAACATACTTTAAGCATATATGCAAGTTTAAAAGTAAAAAGTAGACCTCTGTTTCTGTGCAACACTAGGTGAACCTCACCTTTTCTCTACAGTTAAGTCTCCTTCTCTTTTCTGGTTTGTCTTGCCATGCCAATATTTTTGTCTTGTTACATCTGTTATGCGTAATATGCACTGCTGGTTGCACCAAGGGAACATTCTTCCTGTGTGTTATTGTCCCATTCATTTTGGTTGGAATCAACCCTGATGTTGAGAAGGGCGACGTGCAGTGAAGCATAATCAATAACTCCCAGGTTTAAAACTAAAACGACAAGCCTGTTTTAAAAATGTAAGAAGTAGAAAGTAGGGAAGCCCCTGACTACATTATCCCCGAAAGCTCAAATAATGTGATCAATAATGTGACGGAAACACATATTTCTTCTACCTGAAGTTGCTCATAATTAGGGAAAAAAAAGTTTCTAAAGGGTAAAGCAGTAACATTCAGAGTAGGGGTTTCACCGAATATTCGAATATTCGACTACCAAAACCACTATTCGACGCTGGGTGTGATAGTCGAGTATTCGTCTTTTTTAATTTTCTTTTTTTCAAAAGCCCGGTGTGTGTGTGTGTGTGTGTGTGTGTGTGTGTGTCTTTTCC
>JAJHUR010115162.1:5691-16435 GCA_027495735.1 Lutjanus campechanus | reverse complement strand
GTAAATAAATTCAGGGGGTTTGTTACATTGTTACATTGATTAGACCACACACATGCACACACACACACACACACACACACACACACGCAAACACACATACACACACACACACACACACACATCAATCTATTCTACCACCAGGCGAGAATATATTGTTTCTAGTTAAAATGCAGTTATTTTATGCATGCATTTTGGTGTGTGTGTGTGTTTCAGTGTTTGTTTATATAGTGTGTGTGTAGTTATTGATGTGTTAGCATAATTCACTATTCAGTTTCCCCTCTGCATAAGTGAAAACAGATACAAATCTCCATCCCCTGAAGCTTGTGATTAAGTTATGCTAATCATTGCTGATCATTGCTGCATTACTGTGGCCATAACAGTGGGCCCCAAATGCCTTCCTCTACCATACAGCTTCCAAAAGGAGACAATATCCCAGAGTCGGAAAATAAAATTGGGCGTAGGGGTTCACTGATCGCTTAATTGCTTAATTAGCCATAAACAAATTAGGCTGCAGTCCCAAATGTACTGTGTTGGGTTTCGGTGCAGTGGTGCACATCTTTCCCCTCGCCTGCAAAAGCTACGTTGTCTCATATTGTCAGCCGGTGTTAATGGGCTTCACCCCCTCATATCCAATTCTTTTTAAGTAAAAGATGATTATCTGCTCTCACTCAGTCTGTCTGTGTCTGTAATGTGATGCAGCGTAATGGGACAGGACTGATTGAGGAGGGACATCAGGATTAATCTCACTGTTTAATTACTTTTATGATTTATGGTTGCCTTCCTTCACACACACACACACACACACATACACACACAGGCCCCCTACCATCACGGTCAGCGCAGATGAAGTGTGTGAACGTGTGCCAGCACTCAGTATCACAGCCTTATTGTCCTGACCTTGCTGTTTATTGTCTCCTTTTTATTATCATGTATGAGCTTCAAGTAATTTGTCTGGCCTGTCACATTCAGCGTTAAAACAGCTTGTGACTCCTGACAAATCTCTTTACACGCTGGCGGCGGCTGTGCGTGCAAGCGAGGGCACGCCGCCGTTTGATCCTCCCTGTGAAAGGTTAACCTGATTTTGATTGAGTGTTTAAACCCACCACTGTGGCTTCTTTGACCGCAGACAGGAATCAGCATGGCAACCTGAGTGTAACTAATCAATATGTGGTGGTGGAGGGGAGAAAACCTGACTTGTACTCTGCACTTGTAGCCAATAAGAACAAATAAGCACTCTGGAGCCAGCTTTTTTTTTCTTTTAATACCTGCACCTCAACCTTGCCTTCGGCTGGCCTTTATTTCTTTCCATGTGTAGATTTTTTATTATAGATAAAACAAAAGCAGCATACACGAGCTGACATGGAGGCAGAGGGAGTCTATAAATAAAGGGAAGGCGGTGAGCTTTGACAGCACTACAATCTTTTATCACAAACAAAAGCAGCAGAGTAATCCTGAAGGGTTTCTGCAAGAAGCTTTTGATGTTTTACAGAAAAATTGATCTCTTTACCTGAAAGCCACTCTGGATGAGAAAAGATCTTTTTATGGTGATTAAAAGAGTTTTGAATTTGAATTTCTTCAGAAAGAGTACTATGCCAAAATCAGAAACTTTTAATTGAAGTTATAGCAAAATCAAAAATTGCAAATGGAGATTCATAACAATTTATCTCTGAAGACTTAAAAATAATAAATCAAAATATTCTTTTTATTTTTATTTAGAAGTATGGAAACGAGGAGTTAGGGTTAGGTGAGCCTTTTTGGAAGGATTTCTTAGAAAACTCAGAATAGAGTGTGGTTTTATTCTGCCTGGAACAAGTTTCCTTTGATTTTTAACGAAATATTAAAAAAGAAATCATAACTTCTTTTTGCAATTATCACTTGCTCCTACAATTTCAGTCAGCCTGGAAAATCAGGCTGTTCAGAATGTAGTAGTTAATGTTGGTAACTGTGATTTTTGTGCTCATTTATAGTTCTAACTACTAGTGAGGTGGTTGTTACATTTCTGGAGAGCAGCTGTATTTTGCATGTTTTGAGCGCTTGTCCCTTGTGTGGATTTCATGAAAGGTTTTCTAAGAAATTATGATGTTTTGGGGTGTTTTTTTGCAATGAAATCGCAATAGCAAGTGAAAATTATGTTTTTTTAATATAATTTGTTAAAAAAGAAAGTTTTGGTGAGAATTAAACCGTACTGTTCTGAGTGTTCGAAGTCAGCCATTCTCAACCAGTGGCTCACGGCCCCACTGGTGGGCCTCAGAGAACCATCTAGAGGGCCCATGAAGGTAGTGGTACTGCCGAATGGTTAGCTAGAAGTCTGGGGGGGTACTTCACACAAATAAAAACAAAACTGTCAAATTAAAATGAATAATGGGTCCTCGATTCTATCAAAATATATTTTTTGTAAATGAAGAAGTGCGCCTGGGGGGTATTCCACAAAGAAGAGAAATCTTTTTGGAGCTCAAACTCAGTCAAAACAGCAAGCACAAAATTTTAAATGTGTGCAGATCATTGATAAATGTTGCTCAGAGCTCTCATTCTGTGCTGCTTGTCACAATATGTTTATATATATTTTTTAATTCTCCATAACTATGATCTCGTGACCCTCTTTGGGGTTCCGACCTCGAGGTTGAGAACCACTAAGTCTAAGTTATTGTTATTATGTATTTTTTTTTAAAAGCAATAAATATTTTGTGGGAAAAAAAATCTTAATAATTCAAGGACAGATTACAGTTTGTAACCTGAACACCAGTAGCACAAAACAGTGCACAGCTTGAATCCCTCGTCACCCGCTCTGAGCCTTTTTTTGAAGACAGAGAAGAAAAACCCTGAGCTGCGGCAACTGTAATTACATTACAGCCACACACACAGAAACACACACACACACGCACACACATCGTTTTTGAGCTCAGCAGGTCTGCCGGCTGCCGCGGGATGTTAGAGGCGTGTTGCTATGACGACTGAAAGGGGACACAGAGGAAGGGGGTTAGGGTAGAAGGGAGAGGGAGGAGGAGGGGGAGGAGGAGGAGGAGGAGGACGAGGGGGTTGTTTCGGAGGAGATTGAGGAAGAGAGAGAGAGAGAGAGAGAGAGAGAGAGTTGCCGGTGTCTTCTTGACAGTGTGTGTAGCAGCAGAGAACAGTGGAGAGGCAGACTGCTGGAGATCCATCAGGGGAATATACAGAAGAACCCGCTGCTGGAGTGAAGCGTCACACAGACAGACGGCTGTGTGCGTGGTAGGCAACGCTCAGAATGATAATTTTGTGCAAATTTTGCTCTTTTTTTTTTTGTTTTTTGAATGGGATTTGGTCTGAGAGGAAGAGGATGGAGGCGTCATGCATATTCACGTGCTCTTGTCTGTCTCATGTTTTTCCTCTTTCTGCAATGACAAATAGTCATCACAGGAAGAGGATTTAACTCTCTGTAGTGAAGTCAAGACAGTTCTGTCTGTTATTCAGAAATAAAAGAATAAAAGGTATATGTCATGACAGCTAATTAGTAGAACATCAGCTTCTGTAAAAGCGCAGTCAGTCAGCGCAGAGCTTCAAAGGCCATGTCAGGTAAGCGATTGCGTTGCATGAATGAAATGACAGAGAGATGGGTTGAGAAAAGAGAGTATTGTGAAAGTCATGGCCATGTGGATGAATGGTACCAAGACAAAACACTTGAAACCACTGCTGTGTGTGTATGTGTGAGAAAGCACACTTGATTCATTGTTTGATTATGTGGGTGTTGTGGGTATGTGTGCTTTGCTTTCACTTCCTGTGTGTGTACGTGTGTGTGTGTGTGTGTGTGTGTGTGTGTGTGTGTGTGTGTGTGTGTGTGTGTGTGTGCGTGGAGGGGGCAGTCTCACATGTGTCTAAGTTTCCGCTCCAGTTTTGCAGGCAGTCGTGCGTGCAGTTTAAAGCTGCCACTTCCCGTTACTTTGAAATAAACACTTGATAGCCTCTCAGTCTGTCTGTCTCTGTCTCAGGTCTGATGAGTACTCTGTCTGCCGGCTCAGAGATGCAGACTCCCGCTCTCAGCCCCCAGTTTATGTCGGGGCCCCAGGGTAAGGTACCTGGCAGGAAGAGAGGAAGGCCTCCCATCCGTAAGCTGGAGTTTCAGAGTCACTACGTTGAGCCAATGTTGCCTCTCAAGGTGCCAAAGAAGAGAGGCAGGAAACCCGGCTTTAAGGTCAGTCGGTCATCGTTTTAGATTAATAATAATTCTTTGCTTCAGTGTGAGAGATGATCAGCTGTGTGCGACATCATGTTATGTTTTAAAGTTTTCTTGTACACAAATGTCCAGATTTGCCATTCAAATGTATTGTGTGTTTCCTTGTAGCTAAACAAAGTTGTTGAAAGCTTTCCCTTCATCTTGAAATGTTTATATACATATATATTAAAGAACCAGTGTGTATGATTTAGTGGCATCTAGTGGCATCCAGTAGATCCCCTTTGGCTTCTTTGAGCAGCCTACAGCACTATCCACTAGGCCACTGGACATCACAGTGTTTTGAATACTGATATTACTATAATTACTGGAATTGATATCAGTTCTGGTATAGAACCAGTCACAAGGTTTGTTTACAATTGCTTCTGTAGAACTCCATGTACATACAATTTCATGGCAGAAACATATTGAATGTTTTTTCCTCTTGTCATGATGTTATTTCAAAGTGTATACATCTCATTCATTTAAAATTCAAGTTTTATGCTTTCACTAATGCTAGGCTGGAGCCCTAATTTACCTGTTGGGCCACAGGAAAAAGAAAACAACAGCTCGAGTTTACGCTAAAACTAGCAGTTTTTCCAACCTGTGGTGAGATGTCGCTGTTGGTTCTGTTAAATAAAGACGCTAGCAGCACAGTACGTAATATAAGCACAGCATGAATATCAGACCAGCGTATTTAACCATATGTCTTTAAATGTTATAGTAAATTACGACAGAAATAAACATGTTTGCCAGTTTTACTTATTTCCACATTTCAAATTAAATGACAGTTGTCTACCCATAAGTTACTGTTGCTGTTAGCGCATCATCACTGTTATTCTGTCTATTGGTGACATTATCGCTACTGATAATAGTATTGATATTATTATTATTATTGGTGTGGTGCTGATATTTAAAGTGGTCTTGCTGTTTGTAATGGAACTGGTTTTAGTAGTGCCAGTGATCAAAATTTTGTTTTGGTCACCTGACTTTTCATCTAGTGCCACCACTGGGTCAAGATTTTTTTTACCCTTCAGACACTTAAGTGGATGATTGAATATTTCTAAAACAAATGACTAATTTCCTGTGAGCCTCAGCTACCTCAGAACACATCCATTGACCAAATGTCACATTTTAAGGATCTGAAAGTTTTGTATTCTGATGTGTACACCCCTCCTGCATCCTTTTATATGTTTTTATACTAAAACACCATTGTTGTGTGTGTGTGTACACCTGTGTGTATGTGTGTAGCTGAAGCCCAGGATGGTGATGTCCCCACTAGCTAACTCTCCTCCCAGCAGCACACCAGAGCCGGAGATGGGCTCCCTCCCACAGGACGCTGCTATTGTCCCCCACTCTGCCACACCACAAGTCCTCACAGGTAACAAGCACACACACACACATGCAGTCATCTTAACCCTTGTAAGCTTTTCTATCCAGTAACATGGTCTTAAATAGTAAGAAAACAGGAGGGATACAGTGTGATGCTGCAGAAGGAAGACGATGATTCAAGTTATAACATCTAATGATCTTTTGCAGGAAGGTGGCCCTAATATTTTTACACTTATTACACACTCACAGCTTGATTTGGTGGTGTGACTTTGTGGTATGAAATGTGCCCTCTTTTACTCTCTATTGTTTTTGTGTCTCTTTCATCCCACTGCTGCCCTGCTCCGACTGTGACTTCAATCCACTGCTAAAATACACGCTTCACTCTCAGCGAGTGTCGCTTCTTTGTTCTCTAAATACACAGAAGACATGTTCTCTGTCACGACATATGTATTTACATGTAAAACTTCACACTCGTGCATGTCTGCATGTTGAATCAAAAACAGTGCTAGTTTCTGTGGGGTTATTGTGTATGTTTACATTATGTAAATCACATCTCCCCTTTTATTCCCTTTCAGTCTTCTTGTCAAGCTTTTCTTTGCGGCTTGGCCTCAGGAGAAAACATTTTTTTAATTCTTTCGTGATACATCTCATACAGCCACAGTCCGTTCTGTCTTGCTTTCATTTTTTCTCTCCTTTTTTCCCTGTCCTGCTCCGAATAAGCAAATATTTAAAGATCGTCCTCAGTGTATTTGAGGTGGGAATGGGAATCTCATGTGTCAAGGACCAGCGCTTTGCTCTTTGTTCTTGCAAATCATGAAAAGTGTTTGATGTCAGACTGTAGACATACAGAAGCAAAGCACACACACACACGCACACGCACACACACACACACACACACACACACACACACACACACACAAACCAGTGTGCTCCCTGTGGTGCCACCCAAACACATATGTAAATCATTTCTCTCATGAAATGGAGAAGCTTTTCAAAAATAGCCTGTATATTTTAGGGGTATCTTTTGGGAAACTGTCTGAGCATTGTACAATCCCTTTCAAATTCTGATAAATTTGAAATATTCTGTTGCATTAATTTATGAAATAATGTATTCTTTTGTCCTCCGTTATAGAATTTACATGGTTTAATCAAGGATATTTGTATATGTAAGGATGTAAAGATGTAAGAAAACAGTTTCTCATGTGTTAAAATATTAAGCATTTACTGTATTATATGAAGACAGGTCTGTACTGTGTGTGTCAATATAAAAGCCTCATAACTGACATGCGCAGATCTTATCACATAATTGATTTTTCAGAATACAATACAATACGTTTGACCTTTTGTGTGAGCACAAAGTAGAGGTAATTCAGAATCGTCTCAGTGGAGTATTTCAGTCTTATAAATCTGTCATCTGGTAAATCCATAACTGCCCAGCTCTGGCATAACCAGCAGGCATCTACATTATTGACAGGCTGAAAAACGGTTGGCACAAAGGGAGCAGATTCAGAGGAATTACTGAGTACCTTTCAGCCGTTTCACATCCAAACAGTTACAGGCTGAAGGGGCTTTAGCTCAGCTTATCTGTGTATTTATTTAACTCGCCGTTTAAAGGACATGAAAAATGTAACTGCTGTCTAATATAACAGCACATAAGCCTGCAGACATTTATTGGGCAGAATAAAATATTTATATTTAAACAGACAGCTGGCGCCTTGCAAATGTTTGGTGGACATCAGATGTACAAAGCTGATATTTTAGTGTAAAATGTTGAATAAACCATTTAGTAATAATAATAGTAGTAAAAATAAGACAGAACAGTAAAAATAAATGTAAAGAAATGCGATGGATAATAAGACGACATCATGTGAAAATAAACACAAATAAAAAGAATGAAAGATTAAAAAGAATGAAGATTAAAAAAGAAAAGATTAAAATGGTTAAAAAGATGACATCATGTAGAAGCAAATCTATAAAAACAGGTTTTAAGAAATGATTTAAAATATGTTACTGGTTCCTTGGGGTCTGATCACTTTTAAACAGGCTTTAAAAGTGATCAGTAAAATAATAAAATCAATTCTAAAATGCACAAAGAACCAATGGAGGGAAACCAGGACCTGGGTAATGTGATGTCATCTGTTAAACCCAGTAAGAAGCCTGAGCTAACATCATGATGTTAAACAACTATAGCCACTGCCTTCCATGTCCATAATCTTTGTTCAGTGAGTTGAGATGCTTGCTGATTAAACACACATTAAACACAAAGTGAAGCAGTTGGACCTGTTATTAGTTTTAGCTTTAAACTGGTTTCATTCATATCCGACAAACAGATATTTTGATGTCCGTGTCAACAATCATGTATCCTGCTGTGTGGAGTCCCTCAGGGTGCGTACTTCCTTTGTGTCATTTTTTCAGCTGCTTTCAACATGTGTCACATCACTGTTGTTGTGTTGATGATACTCTGCCAAACCCAGTAACCTGAATAAATTGTCCTCCCTCCATCATGGCTTAGTCACCACCAGAGACTGGATGTCTTATAATTTCTCCCAACCAAACCCTGACCAAAACAGTTATTTTATTTGGACCTGATATATTTACCACCGCAGTTGATCAGGTTATTGACCCATTTTTCTCAGAATTATTAATCTGCAATTTAATTTTATCCCAGACGCCTAGATTATTAGAACTCCTTCTCCCCCAGTCGGCTTGAAATTGTCTACAGGTGCCAGGTTATTACCCAGAACTAGCCGTTGGTCTCACATTACTCTTGTTATTGCATCCCTCTTCTAGCTTCTTGTAAAATACAGAATAAACTATAAGATCCTTTTGATAACATGTAAGGCACCAAATGACTTTGCCCCCAGTTACATTTCCAATTTTCTTGTTCCTTTTGCTACCTCCCTGACCACTCAGGTCCCAAAGTCCAAGGTCACGTCCTCAAATGTCTCGTCTTGTTCACAACTCGAAGATATTCGGTTTATCATTTAATAGATAACCAATCCATTGATCTACGTGTTGCAGCTCTAAACCAAAGTATTGGACAAATTGAAATGTTGTCCAGATGATGGCACTATATGGAATATGAGGAGATCATCAAAGTTATTTCAATGAATCCTCAGGGGTACATGAATGTGTGTGTCAAATTTCATACCGATCCTTCTAGTAGTTGTTGACACATTTCATTTATAGAAAAAAAATGGGGAATGGTCAAAATTATTAGGATGCATCCTCTGAAAATCATGTACCAACTTTTGTACCAATCCATCAAGTATTTGTAGTATGTAGTTTGTTGATCTGTTTTGCAAGATAAGTGAAGAATTTGAGCTGCTGACAGACTGGGTTTTGTGTAGAAGGGAAGTTTTGATTAAACTTCACTTAGACAGGTGATCTCACTGATAAACAAAAGTGTTTTTACAACAAAGTGCATAAGTTTTGTGTAGATTTAGGGACAAAAAACGCTTGGTTAGGGTTCAGGAAAGATCCTGGTGTTAAATGGGTTAAAATGATCACTCCTCCACGATCTTTCGCAGGTCTGGGGTTTCCTTCTAGACATGACCAACAGACAGACATTGCCGCACTAAAACAACATTTTTCACATGATTCCACCTCCTGTTGTTCTTCCTCCAGCAGAGACACCGATGCCTGATGACTACTTATGTGACCCACCGGTGGACTCAAAGCGCTACGCTGTAGATCCCAGCGACTCTGCATTCAATGTCATGACATCACAGTACCCACCAAAGCACTCCTATGGTTACCGTGGCAGCAGTTGCTCTACTCCAATGGGCTTGTGCAGACAAGCATCGAGCCCAGCAAGCTTCCAGGAGGTGAACAGGAATGGTGAGGCTGTGTTTTACGTTCAGATGTATGTTCACCACCACAGCGCATACCACAGTCACGGTAGAAAAATACATCTATTTCCTTCATCAGTGCAATTTGCTTTATGCATATATTTTGCTTTTATTTACATTTTTTCAAAGGGTGAACAGCTTTGTACAAATTCCTTTGACAGTCCTATACACGCATGCTCCAACTTAGTAAAGTGTAGGCATGTGCCAAATGTGCTTCATTGACATCTCTATTCCTCTTTACACATAATTCCTATTGGTCTGCTGTCATTAGTGACCTCATGTAATTTCCATTATAGCCCCGCCCACCTTAAACTTCGTCTTAATTAGAAATGCCTGTGTAGCAGAAACCTTGAACCTTGAAAACACTCTTCACTTCTTCATCGACCAAAGTTTACAAAATTGAATTTTGAAGCTTTTTTTTTTTTTTTACATTGCTTCTACATAAAATGGACTTCAGATAGATCTAACAGTTGTGAAATTAGCCAGAAATCTTTTGAAGAGCTGTAACTTGTTTCCTTTGTTTGCATGATTAGCATAGATTCATGCTGCCCAAACTGAGTGACAAAGTCATGGCACCCAACCAAGACCAAATCAGCAATTAACACCCTGCATAACCACAAACTGATGTTTTTACACTTGTTCTTTATACTAATTAATCAAACAAGATATGTGTTAATGAGTGAGTTTTAGAGGTGCTGGTGGGTGCCTTTTGTTGCCCTCAGACAGAGCCAGGCCAGCTGTTTCCCCCATTTTCCAGTCATTTCCAGGCAGAGTTCGACAGGTCACAATTTTGCCCTTCTAGAAAAAACAACTGGTATCTATAGCCCTGTGTGAAATAGCCATATAGAGAGGGAGAGTAGAGTGTATAGATTTTCTCATTTAACTCTCAACCAAAAAAGCGAATAAGCATGTTCTCCATTAAGTATTCGAGCATCTTCACTCCAGCTGTGTTCCCCTGTGGTACCCAGCTTACAGTCCGATGCCAGACAGTGGAGACTGCAAGCGTCCTGCTGGGAAGGACCCGTCCAGCTGGGGTGTTGAAGACGTCGTCTGGTTCATCAAAGATGCTGACCCTCAAGCTCTGGGACCGCACGCTGACGCATTCAGGAAGCATGTGAGTCCAGACTACTTTAGTCGATTGGTACTGTATTACTAACTGTACAGGAGCAGAGCTTTATATCCCAGCATGCATTCAGGCATTAGAGAGGGAGCCCCTAGCAAGCGATAGGGTACTCTTACAGTGGCTTGCAAAAGTACTCATACCCCTTGAACTTTTCCACATTTTGTCACATTACACACCACAAACATAAATATATTTTATTGGAATTTTATGTGAAAGACCAACACAAAGTGTCACACAATTGTGAAGTACAAAGAA
>JAJHUR010115160.1:1290-15697 GCA_027495735.1 Lutjanus campechanus | reverse complement strand
AGGTGTACACCTGGGCATACGTCATATGGAAGTGCCGGCTTTATTGTTGTAATAACGCAGAATTCCGCTAGGAGGCGACAGAAGTTACGCACTACAGCTTTAAACATGGATGATCCCTCTAGCACAGCGCTTTAATCATGCCTGAAAAGTTGAGCCGGTCAAGACCCGATGCCAACAATGCACCAAACAGTAGGAGTTTTCAGAGACAGGGACAAAATAAATATTGTACAACCCCGAACCCGTCGTGTGCCTATGAAATGTGTGAGAAATAAGGCCCAACTCGACCTGAAGCCATTTGGTCCCATCAGGTATGGGCACAGATCTCAAGCTCTAGTCCAGCAGCTTTACTGGACATGTCCAGACATGCTTGAGCCACCAGAGCCAGAGGACGGTGACAGGATGGTACTGAATTGAAGCGAACTGCTGGGGTTATTTGGACTGAAAGAGTCACTGAAGGACCAAATCAACAAAATCTGAGCAGGTTGACATGATCAGGTGGGCAAAATGCTCCGCTGCTGAAATGCTGCTGGTGGGGGCTGCAGATATATGAAGAATGGATCAAAACCATGGCACAGACATGTCGCGCCCGGTGGAATCAACCAGTTGTAGCTTTAACTAGGGACTTGAACTTGAAGAATGAAAAGCACAGTGGAGACCAACATCACTGCATCATTTCCAAAGCTGTCTTATTTTTCAAGGCCGCACCGTTATACTGCAGTTGTCATCTGCATCATTCTCATTCCTGTGAGAGACGGGGAGGCCAAGGTGCACTTATGATTTGATTTGTCATGATCACAAAATAACTATTTTGTGATATCGACATTACCCCGAATGTCTTCTCATGATCATTAAATAAGAATGTGTCAGATTCTGATGTGGTAATCATCTATATTTAGCAGATCTAATTAGACATTCTCTGCCAGCTCCACTGTGTTGACACATTATCATTATAGATCAGTTGATAAGAGTTATTACAGCATACTGCAGCTGTAGATGAGTGGAAAGTTCTTGTAATATCTCTGTTATGTTATTGTAGAGGTTGATGGTGAACCTGTGAGTGTCAACAGAAGCATTAGAAATGCTTTCTACTGAACAAATGATCCCTAGTTGATTGTGCAGAGTAACAGTGCAATGTTGCTGCTGAATTGTTTTCATGTGTTTTAAAGATCCAGCGTGTGAGATTTCAGTGGATTTATTAGCAGAATATGGCAGAAATGGAACATAATATTCTATGTTTTCATTAGTATATAATAAACTTAAAAACAGTGACGTTGTTACCTCAGAACGAGCCCTTCTCATCTACAGAGGGAGCAGCTCCTCTTCCATGGAGGCCGCCATGTTGAACTGCCATGTTTCTGCAGTAGCCCAGAACAGACAAACCAAACACTGGCTCTAGATGCGGACTTGCACATTTTTTGCAAGTGTCGCACGGACATCATATAGGCTCTACCACATGCTTGGAAGGGGAGGGTGAGGAGTGGTATTCAGTTGGTTACAATCTACAACGTCACTGCCATGCTAAAAGAGTGGCGTTCATTGAACATGCTCATATTTTTGGTGAACTGTGAACTGAACAAGTCAATTTGCAATTAATGAATGTTGACATGAGCATCGTTTAGTCTTTAGAGAGATATCAGTGCTCACATCATCAGCTAATTGAAAAAAGCATGATCGCAGCAGAGGCAGAGAGAGTGCACAAAAATGGACATAAGTGTCGACGTGATATAAAAACTTTCTTTGATCAAGAAGCCTCATGTTTCTCTGTAATTCTGTGGTGAATCAGTGAAGTGTATGAACTACACTGCAGGCTGGAGTCTGAAACACACAGATAGATACATTCATATCCAAACCTCTGTATCTATGGCAGCACATTTCTGCCAGTATGATGGAAACAAAGATACTGCAAGTCATTATAATGAGAAAAAATAATGAGTCTGAAATAATGATTTAATATTTCAAATTACTGACTGTATATCTCAAAAGAATACGAAACTTTCAAAATGACATACATACTAAGTCGTTATTTTAAGATATTAAGTCACTACTTTCAGATATTAAGTCATTATTACACAAAGACTGAGAGTCGCTGAAAGTACTATGTAACTGACCGTTAGGGAGAGTGAGGGGAGGGGGAGGTGGTGTCATTCATGTATTGGTTTGTGGGGCTTTTTTGGGGGGAGCCATGGCTTTAGCCCGTCACTGAGCCATATTTCAAGTCCGTCCAAAAAATCCAGAACACATAACGGTCTACATAGTTCTCAGTCTTTTCACATTTTCAGCAACTACTTTCTGATATGTACTGTATAATGTGTTTTGAAGAAAAACTCCCTTTTTCCTTCACACAGACTTAAAAACTAAACAAGTCAACTTTGACTTTCCGTTTCACAAGAATCCAAGCCTTTTGGGTGAAGGTCCTGTGTTTGTTTGACCTGTTCATCCTTCCCATGGATCAGGAGTCTGCAACCTTTTCTCTCAAAAGGGCCATTTTTGAAAGAAAATCTTTCTGTAACTGCAGCTTTTAAATTCTCCATTTCCCTCTGAGAATTTTCTCTTTTTGTATTTGGCATTCATAGCTGGCCAAGGGCTTAGATGAAAAGGCCCTTAGCTGTACACACAGGATATGACACATTTTTAAAACTGAAGAATGTAAGAATCACTTTAGGCCTACAACAATGATAAATGAAAATTAAGTAAGGCATAATGTTCAGTGAGCAGGTCATTATTGTGAAATAAACCCTGACAGAGTGATGCAGGACCGCAGCGTGAAGCAGAGAGGTCCTGAATCATCCAGAGGGGCTTTATTTTTTAATATCAACCTACTCACTGTACATTACCCTGCTTATTACATGGTTACCTGCCATGAAAATAAACAATCTGACACAAAAGATTACTTTTAAAATTATTTTATGGATTTAAAACTTATTTTATTGCTATGGTCAGAACTGTGTCCTTAGCAATGGTCTGTTATATTATTATATTATTATATTTTAGAGTGCTGTAATTGACCAGATTTGATCAGAATTGTGTATTTAACAAAGCTGCATGATAAAAATGTTTAAACTGTTTTTCATTTCCATATAATTATTTGTCTAAGCCATAAGGGAGCCATTGGAAAGGGGTAAAAGAAAAAAAAGCCACTTGTGACTCCAGAGCCGCAGGTTGCAGAACGCTGCCATGGATGATGAACCATTCAGCCCTATCTATAACACAGGTTTACAAAAACATGTATTTCCACAAAGCAGAATTCCAGCTTGAGAGGAATGACAGCAAATATTCTGAGGTTATTCTGTTACGTGAACATATCTACATTCTACTGTTCATCATCTCAACACGGTGTTGAGAAAATGTCAGTCATATATTCCTCAGTAACATTCTAACAACCACATTGTTAACTCCCATATTTCTGTACCAAGCTTCTCAAGGGGTTTATCCTCTAATTAAATTCTGAAATAAAAAATAAAATAAATAAACTATAATCAATATTTTATTCCTGCAGTCTAATCTCTATAGAGAATAGAAATGAAAAATATGGTATGAGCCTCCTTTACTATGTACAGTATGTTCTATGTGTTTTCCTGCTTTGTGCTCTCTAACAATGTCCCCTAAGAGGTTCGAACACAGCTCAATGGGTCTCTGGGAGACATAAAGTGAGTGTTTGCTGCTGCTGTGGGTCTCCTCTTCCTCATTCTCTGTGTTCTCGTCCCTGCCACAGAGACAAGACGGCGTGCACCTGACAGCGGACAGGAAATTAAAATTGGGCCGGGGAAATAGATCGGATATCCAGTCGGCACGAAGCTGAGGAGATAAAGAGCGAGAGAGGCAGAGAGAGCTAACGACAGAGCGGGGAAGAGGGAGAAATATATTATGGAGAAGAAATTCAGCCCAGATCAGTCGTTGGCTCCATTCATAATAGAAAATGTGATTCTCATCCACTGTCTGCCAAAGAAACAGCGAGGTAATGGTCTCTTTAATGATCTCCCACCTAATGCATTAGTGTTGGCTACTGGCCACAGAGCAGCCAGGTGATAAATGCGAGAAAATAAAATACATCACCAATATGACTCAATTCAATACAGGCCTGTTTATTCCCCGCAGCCACAGCTGGGTTTATCATATAGGTGGGGTTGGGGCAGCCTGGGCTCAACAAAAGCAGTGTAGTATTGCTAGTATCACATGCCCATTTTTGCTTTTTCATGCCATTTAGTTTGTACAGACTTATGGAGAGACAGAGTCATCTTACACATGAATGTCATGGAGAAAAAATAACAGGTGATGTAGTATAAAGAGACAGACTGTGTAAATGGAGGAGGTGGGGCGGATGGATGGGTCAAGCAAAGATGAGGTTTTCACCCAGGAGGCAGCAATTCCTGACATATAAAACCTAAAGTCAGCAATGACTTATTTTAACTTTAGTACACAAGTTATCTTGCATAACAAACTTAACTTTCACATGTATAATATAACTTTCATAAGTAATATGCTGATTTAGTCTAAACCATGAACTTTTCACAAACCTAACCAAGTAGTTGTGGTGCCTAAACCTCACCAAATTACCACCACTGTTTCTCAACATTAACCACAACAAAGATCACCATGATGACAGGTCACCTTCAAAATGTGCTGTGAAAAGTCCTTAAACTCATAGTATGTCATTTCTGCCACTAGGGGTCTCTCAATACCTTGTGAGGCAGCTGGATTTACGAGATGACATGAGAATCCATCTTACCATCTTTGTGTCCCCAGAGGTGGTGCGAGCCAATCAGTGTCTTCGGAGGGGACTACTGCCAGCTATGGCCATGATTTTAGGTGCGCCTACAGCATCCATGGAAGCAACTTGTTTTGAACAAACAATGGTGACTCCTGAAGAGGTTAGCGTAGGTACTGTGATAACATCAGTTACATCAGAACTGGAGAGTATTTCTTTACTGAAAGAAGAGCAAAGAACGACACTGAAGGCTTTTATTGATGGTGAAAAGCTATCTGATGTGACGGGTGTAATATGTATTAAAGTTTTATTCAAGTTATGTTTAGCCACGTTTGCTGACTTCCTTATATATGTTTAGCATTTTTTGACATTTTAATTTGGACATCCTAACCACAACAAAGATCACCATGATGACAAAGATCACCTGACAAGGATGACAAAGGTCACTTGACTCTTGTTAGAACCTCTTAAACAAATAAAGTTCACATAGTATAGTATACTTAGTCATGTTTCCTCACTCTTTGAGGTTTCCTGTGTTTGCACAGAAGTTTTTGTAGCTAGCAACTAGCTAGCAATGGATAGCAGGAAATTACCTTGAATAAATTACAGATTTACAGATAATGTAAGTACACAACTCAACAAAATATATATCATGTTTAGCATTTGTAGACACTTTAAGGTTGAAATATTACATATTATAGCTATAACCCAAACCCAAATCTTTTACTGATCCTAACCAAGTTGTTTTGATACCTAAACCTAATCAAAGTGTGGCCCTTTCACATCATTAAGCATAATGAAGATCACCATGACAAAAAGTGTCACCTGACTATTGTTACCAACCCATAAATGACACATGAAGTGGGATAGGATTATGGGAGTTCTTGGGTTCATTGCTGAACAGCCACGATTGCAGATGAGAATATATCCGAGGTGGTTCAGACAGAAATCGTGTTCACGAGGGAGGTAATACTGATGTTTTTTTGACGCTCTGTTTAAGTAACATTTGCCGCAGCGTGGTGGCTAGTAGGAAATGTACTGTTACCTTGAAAATTTCTGGATTTCTTTGGGTTTGATCATTGTTGGGAACATTTGGGATATTATACACAACTCAACAAAATATGTAACATAATTCTAGCTTTTTTGACATTATACCTTTAAAAGTGGGATGCTGTTTATATACCACCACATGAGACCACACTGGCCGGTGATGTGCCTTGTGCTAAAATGATCAAATATACAACAGAACATAAAGAGATGCACAAAAAGAATCAATGATAAGGAAGACTGTGTCCAAAATTTGGCTCATTTTGGTAGTAAATTTCTTGAGAACTATTTAGATCTATGATTCACCACTCGTCCACCAACACCCAGTCATTTCCCACCAATAGGGTCAGAATCACACACCAGCGTACTACTCACTGCATACTCATCAGTATGTACTGCATACTGCCTGCTAAATGAATGATGGAGTATGCCATTACCAGCTGACTGTTCACACAGAATTATACTCGAGCAGAACTATCTTCTCTGCATCACATGTCTGCATAACATTACCGGTCTGAGGTAAGGTAAAATAATTATTAAGATCGTATATGGACTCGCCAATTTTAGTGGCTCACATTAAAGAAATTTAAACTGGTAAAAAAGACTGGATTGGTTATAATGTAGGGCACAGAGCAGAAAGGCAGAGTCATAAGGATAACTGCAAAAGAGAACAATCTTATATTATATAATGTCATAACCCATCCAATCATGTTAATTACAGTCTAATTTCAAAATACTATCCTAAATAAAGACATTAGACATACCACACATATAAACATCAGAAACAATACTGTAGTTTTGCCTATAACATAAATGTCTTACCTGATTACGCTACACACTACAAACAATTATTATTAGACAAAATGTTAAGGTCTGTGTTAAGTGTTTTTTCTTCTAAACACGTTCTACTACATTCTACACTTCTAAAGTAGGAAAGAAAGAAAATAACTCCAGAAAACATGTGAAAACATTGAGAACTATATAGTACTGAATTGGTCCATGTCTATGTGCTGTGTTTTGTGCTATTTTGTGGTAGCAGGTGCTGTGGAAACTCAACTGGCGCTTCTTGAGTTGCCTGTAATTCTAAGTTCACTGTTGTCCACTTAATTTTCAACACAGCAACTTGAAATATTCTCCTCCTGGTCTGCACTTCTCTTTGTAATAATTCCTATTTAAAGCCATGATTACAGTATTTTTGAAGGATTTATTTTCTCTTCATTTTACCTCCAGTTACTAACTTGCCATCATAGCTTAGCTCGTAACTACTGGTAGTCATTTATGACATATGCACATGCTACATGCATGATTGAGACTACATATCAGGTATTTTTTAAATAATTTATTAGGAAATATAAGAAAATTATATAAGAAATAAGGAAATATTTCTGATATCGCCCTACATACCACTAGGAGTTCATGTACCACCATTGGTCCATGTACCACAGTTTTAGAATCTATGTAGGTGCTAAAGAGCACATTGACAAGACTGATAGAGATCTATCTCACTCAGAAAGAAAGCAAATGATATTTTCCCCCCTAAATGTCAAGCTGTTCCCTTAATTTGACAGTTTTTACAGCCAGTGTGAGTGTAATATAACATCATATAACACCAAGACACCTGGTTGGGGAACTGGGGAGTTTTAACACCTTGAAAGAAGCTCCTGACCAAACAGGGTCTGTGTGTGTGTGTGTGTGTGTGTGTCAGGAGGGACAGCGTAAACCTCTGCGATACTGCAGATATCCTCCTGTGTGTACAAGCTGTGGAGTCACTGTGTTTGTGCAGTTGCCAGAAGGACTGCAGCAGTGCCAGCATTATGTTTATTGAGACCAGGGCTATGGGTGGTTGTTTTCCACAGTTACTTGAAGATATAAGCAGATGAATAATGTACATACTGTGTGACTGTGTGCAAACACAGCATATGTGAACAGGTGACACTCTGCTGCCTGGTATATACAGTGCACATACAAACAGAATCAAAGCAGATGTCAAGGTTTATAGTCACATGTTCATAAAATCATTTAAATTCACATTTTTTGTTGAGATATTGCTCTGAAATGAGTTTTGAATCCACTGAATAGCTCAATCAGGCTGTGAATGAACACAGTCCAGTCTTGCGTGAATTTCCCAAGCCTTCACAAATTGGCCTCTTGTTCAACATATCAGTTTTTGTAGCTCTTTTATTTAGAGGTTTACACTAATTGATTTCGATGCTTATTTACCCAGTAAAATACTAAATATTTTCTCCTTAATAGCTGTAAATTGAACACTTTTTTTCTTTTTCTCAGCTGTAGAAAGCAATCTGAAGACCTTGGACTCTTGTGCTTGGAACTGGTCTTTATTTTTAGGTTAAATGAAAAAAAAGACTACAGTATCTAAATAAAATATATTATATGCAATTGGCCAACTGTCCATAAAGGTGCTGCTTACTAAGAAAGCTACATTGTCCTGCTGCAAAATCTGTTGTTCTTCTTGCATCCAGTGATGTCACAGTGATGTCGCTGATTTTAAGAAAGAACTACAGTCCATTTCAGCTTGGATTTCTAGTCTCTTCCTCTGTCTAGCCAGGCAGTGTGCTGGATGAGCATTTTTGTCACGTAATGCTATCAATTGGCCATCAAAGTAATAGTTATAGGCTAGGGTTGTGATGCTCATACTCAGTAACATGGGTGTGGGTGTCAGAAGCTTGTGCCTAATGCATCCTGGTACCTGTAGGCACTGCCAGCATGGCTCTGCAGGCAGGAGAACTCAGTTTTCTTGATGAATATGGCAGCACTGAGGAATTAGTTGCCTCAATTGAGTGCATGTTCCATCAACAATGACTGGACAAGCTATTCTCATCTGTCCCTCAGTGTCTGATGCTAAAGCAGACGGTGCCCTTCTGCAGTTGTAGCTGACGTGCCTAGACAGCTGTTTTCAACACATGGTTAACACTGTGATAGCAGTTTAGTTAGATTTCAGCACTATAATTACTTAGTTAGGTCTAGGATAAGACCATGTTTGGGGTTTCCCTAGCTACATTATGTTAGATTTGTCATGTGATGTCACTGTTGCAAAACAAAAGTCACATGTCACTGAAGTGACTCACAACACAAAAGTCACATGACACATGTGACATTATGTGCCTTACAACTTTTAATAACGTTTTGGTTTGGGTTTAGGCTCCTAAACTACTTGGTTGGGCGTAGTTAAAGATCATGGTGTGGGTTAAAATAAGTTTATTCTGTTAAATATATCACGTGACTTAACTTAAAACTTTAGATAACTATGATTTTGGTTGCACATGGGACATGAGTCCTGCTTTCCAGGGTGATAGTACTGTGTTTATTTGAACCATCCATCCACTTCACCTGCTCCATATGTGGACTTTCTCCCTCTTTATACGTCAACAACAACCCAGGGCATGTTATAAAGCTGCAGATGGGTTTACATTGAAGTTACTTGAAAGGCTGATGCACTGGTTTCACGCGTGAATGAGTATCATTTGTGTCTGTGTGAATTGCAGAAAAGCAGTGACAAACTGTTGGTATGTGAGGCTTAGCTGGACTAAACATCCACATAAAAAGTGGTGAATTTTCCCTTTAACATTTGGAGTGGTATTTGTGAAAATGTGATGAATGCAAATCCAATATTCACTCTCTTTTAAGCCCTGTTTTTGTTCTCAACCAACTCCTGAGAAAAATATGTCTCTTTAGCTGCTGAATGCTCCACTATCTTCACCTAGCACTGACATAGTGTGTATGAAGATGGACAACATGAGATCTCCCAAAAGTGAAGCCTGAACATCTTGATCAACCTCTCATGTCTGGCTGCAGTACAGGTCATAAACCCTACCTCCTCCATCTTAGCAGATAGGACATGGACCAAACTAAAATATCAAAGTAAATATCAAATAAATGTTTCCCAAAGATGGTTTTTGTCATTTTAGATAGTTCTTATCTCTCTGAAGTTTGTTCAAGTGTTCATTTTTCTCATCAGTTTGGTTTTAATCAGTTACTTGATGCAATAAAAGGGGATTTCATGCCATGATTGACATGACATAGAAACCGTGGCTCCAACTTTAATTACTGTGGTGCAGACCTTGGCTCCAAATGGCATCACAAGTGCAAAATGGAATCACTCATATCCAGGATATTTCAACTTCATTTTTGTGCAGTGGGAGGAAGTGGAGACACAGCCTCCATCATTATTTACAGTTAATGTTACCAACTAACCAGTTTGCCTGCTATATCTTGTTGAGCAGGTAGTTGGTTTTTTTAGAGCTTTTTTTTAAACTAAAAAGTGCTGTCTGCTGCTGCTGGAAACAAGGTTGACCAACCAACCAACTAACAAACAAAACAAGCAAGCAACCAGCTAGCCAGCCACCCAAGCCCACCCCACCAAACCCAACCCAACACAACCTAACCCAACCAGTCAGCCTGCCCTAACCCAATCCAACCCGACCTAACCAACCAACTAACCAGCCAGCTCCACCCAACCTTGACCCAACCAACCAACCAGCCAGCCAGCCTGCAAAGCCCACCCCATGACACCCAATCTAACCCAACCCAACCAACCAGCCCACCAGCCAGCCACCCAACCAACTAACTAACCAACCAACAACCAGCCAGCCGGTCATCTAACCCCACCTAACATTGACCCAACCAACCAACAGACTAACCAGCCAGCCAGCCACCCAAGCCCACCCCACCATACCCAATCTAACCTAACCCAACCAATCAGCCCACCAGCAAACCAGCCAGCCAACCTAGCCCAACCAACCAACCAACCAACCAACCAAGCCAAACCAAACCAAACCATGTCTATAGCACTTTTCCTAGAGCTTTCAACAATTTAAAGTGCTTAACAGATGACTGGCAGGATGATAAGCAGTAGCAGAGAACACATTCACTCCTCTGCCTGCTGTCTTGTACATGTTTTATTGTAAATCTGATCTGCTCAGAAACATTTTTCATCTCAAGTGTTAAAAGGTTTCTCAAGGCAGGATTCAGCTGCTGCAGTGGCAAGGAAACTTGTGTAAAAGCTGCCAGCAGCACATTTTACAAGACTAGCAGGTTGTAAAGAGTGCCACACCTATGAAGGATCTCATTAACTGAGGAAAAATGTGTGAAAGTTTCTCATTGATGCAGGCTGGTTTGGTCAGGATAATAATCTATGTTTAGCAGATCGAGAAACGAGCCAACTACACCCAGATTTATTGACAAAGCTCTCATGATCCCCACCCAGATTGTCTTTAACCTTTAATACACTTTAGAGCTCCTCTCATCCAGATAACCCTCTACAGTTTGTATAGAAGTTGCTTGCTACTGATCGGTTGGTGTGTCTGGAGACTTGGTGTGGGTCAGCCCTGCCTGAGCAGAGCGGAATGATGGCTCGTAATGAAATCAGGTCTGTGTTAAATTGCAGCTCCTTCTCCCTTCTTCTCTCTGACCCTCTAATTACGCAGCCGACCGCATCACCTGTGCTGCTGCTCTTTGGTTAGTGTGCTGATGATGGCGGCGAAGGAGAGAGCAGCAGAAAGAGAAAAGAAATGTTGAAGGCAGAGAGGCAGAGGTCCTCAGTGATTTAGTGGTGAATAAAAGCCGCGACATGTTTTAGCCCAGTAACTATATTTGTACAGTACACTGCAGCTGACTGACTCCAGAAAAACCCAGGAATTCCTATCATTTAGGCAGGTGTTAGGGGTGTGGCATAAAGCCATTACAATATACATATTGATCAATGGATTTCTGGAGTGTACCTGCTCACAAAATATACAAAATACCCAACACGTCTTCATACCTAAATGACAATAGGTTGACTGCCAGTGACTCCCAAAATGACATATGAATGAAACTTTAAACCCCAGTTTAAAATGTGATCTGGTGTTAACCTTCAACCTTCACTTGAGGAGGTTTAACTTTTAAAATGGCTGCCTATTTTAGATGCATTGAGCAAAATAATCAAGTTCCTTGAAAACTGTTAAGGGAGTCAACTTGACTGAGTCTTTTAATGTGTCTCTTCTTTATTTCAATCCAGTTGATCTGCTAAAACAGTCTGCCAGGCAGTCTCTGTTGTCTTTCCTCTGGTGTTTGGACGATTCTCTGAGACGGGTGCCTTTTGAGTCACACCATTTTTGAAGAAATTACCTCTAATAATTGTATTTCTGATCACTACATCTCATAGTGGACTTGTTAAACTTTTAAGAAAATACATTTTCCCCCCTCAGGCATAAAATCCCAATCAATATTCCACATTTCTTCCTCCCTAAAAGTCATTTTGAGTTCAACCCCATCACAGACATCTTGGATTGAAAAGATATTGAAAAGATATATGAGATGTCCCTAGTTTAAGATCACTAAAAGGTAAAATATTCACCATTTGACTGCTAAAGCAAGTCACGAGAACTTAATCTAACATTGGCCTTAATCTTCTATTATTTGGCCACATTGCTCTATTAACTTGACCAGCGAGACGGCTTCTCTGCTGAGCCATCATCAGTTAGCTAACTAGACTAACAGAAAATTTGTTTCTGTGTTCACAAGAAGATATGAATATGAATATAAACACCTGTCTATTGTGGTTTTTACAACATCGAGAGTTCCATCTGAATGTGTGTGTATATATGTACAGTATGTATGTATATATATATATATATATATATATATATATATATATATATATATATATATATATATATACATATATATATATACATATAGTTATCTAGCAAAACTGTAACATTTTGATACGGAACACAGAGCAGTTGAACGTTTGAAAGAAAAGTTGAGAAGAGTTGAAAGATCACTTTCATTTCCAGGTTCCATAATTTCATGATAAATAGGTGGGAACTGCCAAGTAATATATGTTTAAAATTTCTTCAAAATTACCCACAAATTACCTCCAAATTTCAGTGTTTATAATGGGATTTTAGAAAGTACTGTTTTGATGTAGCTGGTGGTAATTACCAAGCAACATATTTAAAATTTACCTCCAGATTTCATGGTAAGTATGTGATCATTCACAAGTGTCGTTTTCATTTAAGTTTAATTATCATTTCACATATTTGAACTTTCTTTTAAATTAACCGCAAATTTACCCCTAATTAGTAAACATGTTATAATTAGCAGATACTACTACTATTTGCATAAAAATGACAATTGTGAATTATCACATACATACCATGGAATTTGGGGGCAATTTGTGGGTCATTTCTAAGAAATCAAATCAAATATATTACTTGGTAATTACCACCCATTTACATGAAATTATGGGACCTTTTAAGCTTTGCCAAAGTTTTTCCAGGGTTCCCCCTCTTTTACTAGGTCCCAACAGCATGCAAATTTGTTTTTTATGTATTTATTTCTTTTAATTTGGGCAAGTGAGTAAGTAAGTAATATTGGTTGAATTTTATTTTGGTTCACATCAATAAAGCTGAACTTTTTAAACTCTGATTAGAACTTTGTATCCAGTCTAAATGTGATGGTAAATACCATGTGCTCCTTATAATGAACCTTAGCACTATAATTGTAAATAACAAAAAACAAGTTACATAAAGGTTACAGGTGAAAATAACACATATATACTGTATGTGCAAAATGTGAGGATGAAAGCAGGAGAGAAAGAGAAAGAGTATCTGAGGTTTCAGGTACAGATAGACACCTGCACACAGGCTGACAGAGGTCCAGCTGCTGAGCTCACACAGACACAAGGTGTCTGGTGTCTCAGGACCGGAGCAGCTGGGCTTGCCGTCTCACCAGGACGACACTTGTTCATTTTCTCTGCATCTCGCTCTGCTGATCAGGAGCCGGGACTTCTCACAGATCCAATCCTCACAGAGCCAGAAGGGCTGCAGGGGTCAGACTGCAGACACGGAGCAGATTGGAGGAGCTGGGTAGCTTTTAGAGACGAGTAAATGTACGTGAGCAGAACCACTTGGAAACAAGACTGTAAAAATCTGTGGTTTTAACCTGCCTTTACTGTTTCTTCAAATGATTGACTCTTACTTTGGCCAGAGTTTGAGTATTTGGTTTTAGTGTGTCTGATTTGATTTTATTGAGTTTAACTGAATCTGTGATTTAAAGTCAAAGTGATTCCCCAGTTTCCTCCCAGCTCACTGTTTACAGCTTGAAATTCAGTTCACAGTTCAGAAACAAGCATTTCTCTGCTCATGTTATATGTGAGGAACGACTGCAGAGGCACTGAGAATAGTACAGGTGGGGACCGGTGGGGATCGTTCTACCCTCTCTGCACAAAGCCACCTTTTCCCTGTTTTTATGTTGTTCTGTCAACATAACGATAGCAACAACGTACCAGAATTGATTTTTGGAATGGGGTTTGGGTTGGTGGGGGGATAGTATTCATAGAAACTACAACGCATTTGGGACTATTTCTTCAGTAGAAAGTAGTTCCAGCTACAAGAGTGCACTCAGAGTGCAGATGTCTGCCAGGCAACCCCAAATGAATATCATATATGTGTGTATATATATATATACATATATATATACAGGGTTGGGAGGGTTACTTTAAAAATGTAATCCAGTACAATTACAAGTTACCTGTTAAAAATTGTAATCAGTAACTTACTCTAAGTATCACAATATTAAAGTAATGTAACTGATTACTTTTAGTTACTTTTGGATTACTTCAATACCAAACATGCAAATAAAGACAAGAGA